>VOSG01000001.1:205678-239682 GCA_009761265.1 Halicephalobus sp. NKZ332 | reverse complement strand
CAATCTTGTATCATGAAACTCACGCTTCTCTTCCAGAGGACGAAACCCATGACTAAGTAACAACAAATAAGTGAAAAGCAAATGAGAGCTTGGACAAAAAACCCCCAGACGAAAACTGCTATTTTATCGTTGTCGTGTTTCCAGATGATTTTAAGAAACTATACAAATTGTTTTTAAAAGTTACGAAACGAATTAATTTTAAATTACCTGAACTTGATGTAAAGTATCGTTATTATTGACGATGACATCATGTGGGTTCACATTGTAGAGGTTTGCTGTATTAATGTTCATGTACCAGCTATACTCTTTCGTCGCTGCGAATATGGTAAAAGGTAACCCAGAGAAGATTAGAAGGAATAATGAGATTGCAATTACTTTCTTGTTCCAGATCTAGAAACTTATGTAACTAATTTTTATTGTAACCGATACAAACTCTTTCGTAAATAAAGGGCCAGACGACGGCCGAGCATCGATTCAGAGCTATCAGAAGACAGGCGATACCTTGACTTACTCTCGTCCACAAGGATCCCATCAACAGATACTTCCCTAAAATACTTTTTCACAATCTTTATTACAGTTAAAAACTCACCTAATGCACTCCCGAGTTTTAAGTAAGTCGGAATGAAGAGTCCCCAAGCAGGAAACAGGACTCCGAAGACCATGCAAAATTGGTTGATGAAATCCACGAAAGTGTTGACTGTGTAGAAGAGGAAGAAAGACTTATTCATTTTAAACTGATTGAACTTCCTTATTATCGAAGTCACAATCAGGATCTGCACAGGAATCGTCACACAGATCCAGACGAAGAGGAAGTATTCCAGTATCTTGGAGGGATCCATTTTTCAATTTTCAGTAGACGAAGAAGACACACGTTGGAGTTTAGACTTTTTAGATTTCAATTAACTACGCTTTGAAAGGATTTCCGTTGTGAAAGCCCTCATGTGACTAAATTATTACGGTAGAAAAATGTTAAAAGAATAACTCAAGGGACAGTTTAATTTTTCCATACCTCTTGAAACAAAGAGCTTAAAACGCTTTTTTCATTCCAAGATACAAAATCCGAAAATTTAGTGACCTTGCAAGTAGTGGATTTCTTCATTCAAAAACACCAACCTTTAGCTAGAACTCTTCTTGGAACACAGGTGAATTGAAGCAAATTTCAAGTGTATTTTGCACATTTAAAAGACCAGAAACAATCTGAAAAACCTTCTGATGTAACTCTCCGTCAATCATCTGGAGTCTTCTGAATCCACCTGTTTGTCGGGACGAAAAAGTACACAACAAAATATTTACGCAACTGCAAGGAGTCGAAAAGATATATGATAATTAGGGAAAAACTGAGTTTTGGAATCTTCCAGAAAATTTGGAAAAATTCCGAAATGTTTCAAAATTTCATAAAATTTTCTCAGAAGTTCTAGAATCAAAGAAAAATTTCTAAAACCTCAACTTTCAGAATGTCTCGAAACAATTTCAGAAACATTTATTTTGTATCTTCATTACAGCAGCATGTCTAGAAAAAAAATTAAAACCACAACTGTTAGTTTCTTGAGATTCTTAAAATTCGTGAGAATTTAATAGAAATAATTTTTTAGTTGTTGCAACAAAATAATTTTTCGTATTTACACGTACCATGCAGAAACCATTTTATTAAACTTCACTCCACTTTGCTCTAAATAACGTCAATTAGAGTCCTCAAAATTAAAGGAGCTTCATCTGTGGAGGGAGCTTCTCATTGTGGACAAGGTGGGCATCTCCACCTCTGTTGAGGGACTCACCGAGGGTCTCCTCGTGACGTCCGTGGTCTCCAGGAAGCCTTTGATGCCCTTGAAAAATTCCCCGTAGGTCTCCTTTACAAGTCTTCTGGCGTAGCTCGAGCAAATTAACAAAATATAAGGGCTCAAGGTGGAATACAGTATCGAAAGGGAGTTATACAAAGCATAGAACAGATTCGGATGAATTGGCATCTAAAAGTAAAAAGTTCAAATGAAAAAAAAAGAATATTACCGTGACAACAATTAGCATGAACAAAGTAAATAAAATCTCGATTGTGCAGACGGAAGCAGCCATCCGGAAAAGTTGGTTATTAACGCTTTTTCTTTGAAGCGAAGAGTGCTCATATTTATTGGTATGAGTTATTGCAGGAACGTTTTCCTAAAAGATACTGTAGCATTTGATTCTAGAAAGCTACTACAATACTTGTTTTAAAAGGTGTTTTTTCGTTTTAAAAATTCTTTATTAAAAAGCAACTATATCTCAATGTTCAAGTGAACTAATTTCTGAATTCGATCACAACACAAAGAACGATTCCAATTAATTTTGAATATGAAAATTCAATTAAAAATTGTTTAGTAATCTCTTTCGGTACAAAACTTAAATCTTTCTCTAATAAAGACGCGGAAGTTATTAAAAGGGTCGAAAACAATTAGAAAATTAATGCTCATCAAAACCAATGTCCAACCGCATATTTTCTAATCAAGGGCTTTTTAAAAAGAAAATGAACTTGCTTTTCTTTTCTTCATCATGCAGCCCATGACGATATGACAGATGATTAGTAGGATACAAATAACGACTTCAATGATGAATCCAACGCTGTAGACAAGCTTACTGTCAGCATCCTTGGACCAGATGATCTTCAAAATCTGGACTTGGTTTATCCTATCGAAAATGATCCTGACGTCAGGTTGACTAATGTCGTACTGTTCTGCTGTAGTCGCGTTGGTCACCCATTCGTAGTCTTTAAAGGCTGCGAAGACGGCGAAAGGAAGTCCAGAAAAAATCTGAAAGAAGATGGAAGCATAAATGACCGGATTCGACCAGATCTAAAAAATTCAAGAATTCAAAAATCCAATATATAAGAATAAAAACAAACTCTTTCGTAATTAAAGGGCCAGATGACGGCCGAGCATCGATTCAGAGCTATCAGAAGACAGGCGATACCTTGACTTACTCTCGTCCACAAAGATCCCATCAACAGATACTTCCCTAAAGTACTTTTTCACAATCTTTATTACAGTTAAAAACTCACCTGATGCACTCCCGAGTTTTAAGTAAATCGGAATGAAGAGTCCCCAAGCAGGAAACAGGACTCCGAAGGCCATGCAAAATTGGTTGATGAAATCCACGAAAGTGTTGACTGTGTAGAAGAGGAAGAAAGACTTATTCATTTTAAACTGGCTGAACTTCCTTATTATCGAAGTCACAATCAGGATCTGCACAGGAACAGTCACACAGATCCAGAAGAAAAAAATGTACTCGACGACCTGACTAGCGTCAACCATTCTTTTAGATATTAGGTTGTCGAACAGTTTATTATTACAAATTACTAATTATCTTTTTAGTTTATTTTCCGCGTTAGCTCCAGTTAAATAGGCTCTCGTGACCCATTATGTTATTAGCTCTCGTACTTTTAATTGCTCCAAATCCCAATAGAATCGTTGAAGTTTATTTTTGGTTAATTTCCTAAAAAAACTCTACTAAGTTGTCTCTTGAGGCTAAATTGAGAATGATCGAAGAATAATCTTTAGAATACATATACTCAAGAAAATTCATTAAAAGGGGTTTTTGAAATCAAATCATAAAAATTACAAATTGATGTTTTGATGAATTTCTGGAGGTCCAAAATTCAAAGTGTCTGATGCTAGTTTCATGTGGTTTCTTTAACAGTCTGGATCCTGCAGAAGTTTCTCTTAATTTTTGGAATATTCTAAATTTTTATTTAGTATCAGAAGATTCTAGAAAAATAGAAACAAAAAAGGAAGACTTGACCCAGTGGACGGGGTCCCGACGCGAAAACTGGGGCACGCCGGACGGTTATCGAATTTCTTCTTCGATTTTTTCTCTCCAAAGGTTAACAACTTCATCGGAAAAAACCATGATTATTCTTTATTTTCATTTTTATTTTATTAATTTTTGTGCAATATCTTTCCACTTATCGGTTTTCAACGGATTTCGTTTGTAAATTGAACTTTTAAAATTGATTTTTCAGGATGATTCGCTTTATTCTCATCCAGAATAGAGCAGGAAAGACGAGATTAGCCAAATGGTACATGCATTTCGACGATGATGAGAAACAGAAGCTGATAGAAGAGGTTCACGCTGTTGTGACTGTGCGTGACGCTAAGCACACTAACTTTGTCGAGGTTTGTTTATATATCTCCTTGCTTCCGAAAATATCTGTCCTGATTCCAGTTCCGGAACTTCAAGATTGTCTACAGACGTTACGCCGGACTCTACTTTTGTATTTGCGTCGATATAATGGACAACAATCTCTATTACCTGGAGGCGATTCACAACTTTGTCGAAGTTTTGAACGAGTACTTCCATAATGTCTGTGAATTGGACTTGGTTTTCAATTTTTATAAGGTGGGTTGACATGGAGTGTTTAGTATTTACAAGTATCAGTTTCAGGTCTATACTGTAGTAGACGAAATGTTCCTAGCTGGTGAGATCCGAGAAACATCCCAGACGAAAGTGCTCAAGCAGTTGATGATGCTGACTTCACTGGAGTGACATTCCAGGCATTTGATTATCTACGTAGATTATTACTGCCAGTGGATATTGAATCAGCCGTTCTTCGAAGAACTTCAAAGAAGAGTATTTAATGATTATTTATTTTTTGCTTGAAATTGTGCATAATTTCGAACGATGATGAAAGTAAATGAGGAAACTTTCGGTTTCCGACAGTTGTTAAGGATCCGAGTTATCAGCAGCAAAATAAATAAGATAGATATTAATTTCCTCTTCAATCAAAAAATGACTTTTCATGCTTTTAAATAGTTTCGGAGTTGCAAAATTTGAGAGATTGGATTTATTTGAAACTTTTTTTTGAGACGTTGAGATTTGCAGATTTTGCAGTATTTCTGGTAATAGTCAATAATGTTTTAAGCCTCGTGATGCAACCACTTAAAGGATTAGAACTATCGTTGCTCAAGACAGTAATCTCATATAATTTTAGTTAAATTTAAAAAGTGACCTTTGGTCATGCGAGTTTGTATTTTGAATACAGTTAAAACTAGATTCAATTTTCTTAAATATAAAATATGACGTAATAACGAAACTCGGGAATTTTGATCTCCTGAATCAAAAATATTTATCAAGTAATTAGGCTAGATACTATCCGGGGAGCGACAGCATTTTATTGAGGACTCCTCCCAAATAGTATCATCATAGTATTATTTTTATCAGTTTTCCAGAGTCCGTTTTTTTCGGAGACACGCCTTGAAAAAGTTTATATAAAGTTTGGTCAGACAATATTTATCACATTATTGTGAAAATGAAATTCATTATTTTTCTGTCCTTCTTCGTCACAGTATCCCCGACTTTGATACCGAAAGTGGGGGAATGCAGTTCGACAGGAACTATCTATAAATTAGATGCAGGGGATATGTTGTTCGTGGAATCTCCAGAATTCCCGACATCCTTGACTACTGGTAATGGGGAAGACATCCAATGTGGCGTGAAGTTCACGAGAAACGATGGGAAATCAAGTGGAATAAAGTTTATTTTCACCAATGGATTCACGAACAATTTCACGTTCTCGACAGATGACGGGGAAGCTAGTCAGGTTTCCAGGTGAGTTTTATTAAAAAATAATTTTGAAAAATTTTAAACATTTTTCGAAATTCGATTGATATTGATTTTGTATTTCATAATGATGGGTTTCAGTTCCTACGATTCTACTACGGACGTCGTCTTTTTCGACGCCATAAACCAAAGCTCCTTTAGCTACAGCTACAACAAAGGAAGTGGGACAGATAATTGGTCTGCTTTCCAAGGCTTCGTCTACATCCCACCTGTCGACGAGGAACCCTCCAACTGTTGGATGAACAACATGAACATCACTTTGCTGGATAACCAAAGAAGTCTTCCGTTGTTTTCCTTCGACAAAAGCAATCCCAAACCTTGTACTTGGACCATCAACGTTCCTGATGGCATGTACATGAAACTCAGCATCCCGATGATGGACGGATATCAGTTGCAAGTTTATCCTGATGGACAGGACTATATCAGTCTGGGAGGAAATAACGTGCAGTACATGAGAGGGAAGAGTTTCAGGATCGTCTACTTGCCTGATGAAACGAACACGAAGGACCACATTGGAGTTTTGATCCTTGCCAGTGCCACGAACCAAAATACTCCAGTGAAAAACGAAGTTTCTGGAAAAGAAATAAAACTAGACAGTAATCACGCTGTTATTTCTTTCTTCGATGGCAAGAATGGATATGAAAACAATCATGTAAGAATTATTTTTAATAGTGGCTTTTTTGAGTTTAATTTTCAGCGTTATTCTTTCCCCATCGCTCAGAAACCCGGATATTTGATCGTTCTCCAAGCGAACAAGCAGTTTTTGGAATACATTGTAGACAGAGTCGAAGTTTATGATTATCTGGGAATGAATTACCCTATGTTGGACAAGAGCTACTATTCGGTGGAGTCCTTGAAAGATGTAAACCTGGTTTTCTCAACAGACCAGACTATCACTGGAGCTGGGTTCTTTGTTAATGAAATAACCATAGGTGAGTTTCTACTAAGCAGTTTCAAATAGCCTATTTCTCCAAAAACAATGTATTTCTATTACTTCTCCAAAGCCATTATTGTCACACTTTACAACTAACTTGCATTCCTTTAAAATTTCTTTTCCAGAATGCAGCTGTGCTTCCACAACCTTCATGCTTCCTTGCGAAGGTCCTCAGACTCTCCCTTTGATGAACAACGAAAACGAAATCTACACTTATTGTAGCAATATGACCTGCGACTACAGTATCATGGAAAACCCTAATTGTCCCAATACTGGCTTCACGTTGAAAGTAGACACAAACCTCAGACAAATTAGTGGGGACAATTTGGTAGTGAGCACCAACGATATGATCCTCGTGAATGCAACGGATATGAACTATGAAGTCAGTTACAGTTTTCAAATCAATTCCAATCAGAAGACAGTCATCAATTTGAAATCTGGAAGTGTCCGTGCGTCTCTGGGTAACACTCCCACTGCCTACATCACCTTTGAAAAAAGTGAGTCCTTAAATTCAATGATGCTGTCGCATCACCCGAGGCTTCTACCACGAAAGCCTGAAATAGAGGAGCCCTAAAAAAGTTTAGTTACAGCTTTTGTATTAAAGTTTGTTTTGTATCACCATTTTACCCCCTTTTTTGTATTGTGCGGGGAATAAACTGCTTAATTGTATTGTGTTCCTCGACAGATGACATCCTCGAAGATGCCATCGTCAATGATACTGTCATTAATGATACCATCTTCAGCTTCATTGTCAATGAGTTCAACAATGATGATGCCGTCTTCATCTCTATTGCCAAAGAGTTCAACAATGATGACACCGTCTTCATCTCCATTGCCAAAGAGTTCAACCATAATGACCCCGTCTTCATCTCCATTGCCAATGAGTTCAACCATAATGACACCGTCTTCATCTCCATTGCCAAAGAGTTCAACCACAATGATGCCTTCGATGCAACCTTCTACATCGATGAACCCTCCTCTCTCTCCGGATACAGTAATGCTGACAGAAAAGAACGCTACCTACACGATTATGCTCAATTCGAAAGGAAAAATGCCACTTCATACAGTCAATGTTCAACCTGGAATGACCCTTGACCTCTTTGTTTCTCTTGACGAAAGTAAACCCGACAATCTCAAAAACTACTTCCTCATTGATGGGACAGTCAAGAAATCTCTTTCAGATATTCCTCTCGGGAATTCCAATTATCTCCCTAGATTCTACCAATCAACATCCGGATCACTCTCGATCCAGGGAAATTCGGGTCTCGAAGCAACTTTGTTTTTCAGAATAAGAGAATTCCATTCCAAAAACTGCTTCGATCACTTCAATGTCTTCCAACCAACGATGTCGAATTCAGTTTCCATGAAGCTCGTGGGAAAGGATCCAGGAACATGCATCAAGACAATTCTAGCATATGGATCTGATATTCCGTTTGTTTCTCTGAGTGACTTTGTGTCCATGACTTCTGATGACGCTACAGTAATCGCCGGAGTTAGCATGAGCAA
This sequence comes from Halicephalobus sp. NKZ332, assembly GCA_009761265.1. Taxonomy (NCBI): domain Eukaryota; kingdom Metazoa; phylum Nematoda; class Chromadorea; order Rhabditida; family Panagrolaimidae; genus Halicephalobus; species Halicephalobus sp. NKZ332. The sequence continues at coordinate 231,659 of VOSG01000001.1, read as the reverse complement.
TGTCTATATGAAATTCAATCAGGATTCTGCTTCTGGATGGAACGACGTCGTCGTGGCAGGACCGGTGAACTCTGTGGTGGTTCCCGGGAAGAGCAATCTCGGATGGAATTTTAAGTTTACTAATTGTAAGGAAAATCCTTTAAATTTAATTTAATGGTGAAATTTTTCAGCAAAACCCCAAACAATCGATGAATCCAAGACAACCCATGGAGTTATTTATCCTTTGAATTATGCCATTCCCGGGTTTTCGTATGGAGATAAACCGGTTAATGTATCCACGTTGGAGACACAATCTTCGGAAACTGTTATCACTTGCAAATTCTTGGATCTCGGAGTGAACGATTCTCTCGAAGTTAAAATGGGAAGCAATGTTAACAAGTGAGATTTTTAATTAAATTCTAATTCAGCTATTCTAAGTTAAAAGTAGATACAGTTGGTGGACTTTAGTCTCGATACGAAAAATAGTTTCATCTTTAGCAGCAGTCGGCTATTTTGTCTTTTAAAGATTGCCGAATTAATTCTAATTTTTCAATTTAAAAACTCCTGATACTATGATTTTTAATTTTCTTTGGAAAATTTCAGAATCACGAAGAAAGACCAACAAGTCAAATTTTCCCAAAAAGGTTCCGTCAGCTTCGTTTACATGAATACGGATCCTTCGAAGAAAGGGTTCTTGCTCGAGTTTACAGAAGCCTCGGATAATTCTGGATTCGCACCAATCAACATTAGCTTTATCTTCATCTTTATCGCCTTCATCTTCATGTATTAACTTGTATTTAATGAAATTTTTAACTCGAACACCCAACAAAGTCTTTTAATTGGAACATTCAGTACTATTAATTTTCGAAATTTTGTGTTTTAAAACTCTATTTGAAACACGTTTGAGAATCCTCTTGTTTCCAAGAGATCATATTCCAGTTTATGCAAAAGCTAGGAATAAAGAGATAAACTACTTTTTATTATGATCAACCGAAACATCTATGGAGCGTGACGAGGGATTGAGGGAAATCTGACAAAAGTTGCGCGACTTGTTTCCAGTCCAAACGGGAAATTTCCAGGGAAAGATCAGTTATTGTTCTCCCCAACCTGTTGGGTAACTCCATTTTGGTTGATTGCATGATTGAGGCAGATCCGCTTCTGTTGACTCATTTCCGATAAAGTTTCAGAGAGATTCTCTATATTTCCCCAAAAACTTTTTGTATTTTTTCGAAAATTTCCATTTGTCAAAATTTGTCATATTTTTTCGAAAATTTCCTATGTTTTACTTTCACTAATGTTTTTAAAATTCCTTCCTTTTAAAAATCGTTTAATCTATTTTTATTTTTCAATTTTAAAGAATTAGAATTTAAAAGTAATGTCAATTTTTTGCATCGAAATATATTTTGGTCGTTTTCGGATGTCGTTTTAAAAAAGCAAGCAAAAAATAATATTTATCTTTTTGAAAACTGGGAGTCGAAAAGAATAATCGGATCATAAACAACTTCGGCTTCTGAATTTTCTTTTTAAAATTTCACGAAACGTGACTCAGTTTTGTGGATGCACTTGCTTCAATAGGACTCATGTTTTCGAAGTTGATCTGTGATCTCAGAGGGATATCAATATTTCAGTCCCTATTTTTCGTGAAGTTAAAAAAATTAAGTTCTTCGACTCCAATTCCGACAAGAAGTAATGGTTTAACTTTCTGATGTTCAGATGAATTCTTAATCTTATTTACTTTTTTAAATATTTATCAGATAGAAAATTAAAAGTTCACTTTACAAAGTCTGTTGAGAAATGATAATTTTGATATGGATATTACATTGAAGTTGAGTAAAACTAACTTTCTTGCCGAGACTGAATCGAGAAACTTGATTTTTTATATGAAAACCAAGTAGTTTAACTTTCAAATTGCCTTTTAGGAAATCGAAATACGGCTGAATTTTTTTGATTTTTACTTTTCCTGAATATTATTGTCCTGCGCTTTTGAAGCTGCAGGAGGGAAGGGCGAGAGTGCCAAAAAGAGAGCAAGGTTATTACAGAACTTGCTCTTCACCTTTGCATTATTGAACGCCTCAACGGACCTCCTCTAATCGCTGGGTCCAGGTTTACTGCCGAACATCTGGCGAAACAGAAAAGGGCTGTCAACAAAGCCTCCGGAAACGTTTTTACGGAAAATAAAGGCGTCGAGACAAATCGAGAATCTGCTCTGGCGACTGCCGTGGTCCTCGATCGTCGAGAAGAACGTTCCATCGTCAGAGATTTTTCTCCTGGAAGAGGACAATACGAGGAACGGACAGAAGTCATTGTGAACCGTTCCGCGGATTCTTTTGAGGACTTCCCAGAGGAGGGCGGGGCCAGGGGAAGGAGTTACGCCCCCCCGACCTTTGGGCAGAGGACACATAAGGCTTCTGCTCCGATCGCGCGAGAGAACCCTAGTTTTTACAGGAGAGAAGAATTTCAGAGAGAGCCTGTTAGAAGAGAAACCACCCTTTCCAGCTATCAGAATCCTCCAGAAGAGTCCAGCATGGCTTCCGGAAGATTTCTAGGGGGTGTATCCCTGGGGATCAGACTATTTATCTTGGTAATTTCATTCATTTAATTTTTTACTAGCTTTAATTTCAGTTACTTGTAATAATCTCCATGATTCTTGTGATGACAGCTCCAGGAGTCTGTTTTTGGAGAGAGATCAACGGTCAACAAACGAGTCGAGAAATTTGCCCTCCTTCGAACACCCTGTTCCCGATGAATATTGACAGATGGAACAGCGCTCTTCATTTCCAATTAAGAGGCCAGAAGTTTGTTGAAAATTAAAATTTAATCTGGATTTTAATATTTCCAGCATCTGGGGACAATTGGCCATCATCATTCTCTCCGTCGTTTTCGCTATTCCTCCACTCGTTTTCAGCTGCGTCTACTTCGGGACCGGAAGAACTTTGACTATGAGTGTAAGTGCACTGGAAAAGTTTGCGTGGCATTTGCTCTCCACGGGTGTTTTGTTGTAAAAATAACAACAATCCTCAAACAGCTTAACAACTGAATATTTTTCGTAATAATGTGATTAAAGGGTAGAAAGTTAAAAATTAGAAAGCTGGCGAATTAGTGGAGAGGAACTATCTCCTGAGGAGGAATGCTACGGGGTATCAAATGGGTACAAAAATTAAACTAAAAAATCTTTAGCAAGTGATAACCTCCGGTCTTGCGATCGTCGCCTTCCTCGTCTTCGGGGGTTTCGAGACATGGTATGCCACCGGATTCGACCACATGCCTCTGTTCATCCGGCAAATAGGAGGAGGGACATTCTCTGGATGTGCTGGAATCCCTGGCTGTGAAACCGGCTTCGTCGTCAAGGGATGGGCAGCAGCTGCGGTGAGTTTGTAGTAATTTTATGTTATTTTAGAAGCTAGTATCATTGAAGAATATCCAAATTCCATGCATATAATTTCCTCTCAACATTGCAAAACATCTTTCCGAAATTTCCTGCTTGGTGTTGGGTGGAAATTATGTGATATTACATGTTAATTGAATGGAACTTATATTTCTTGGAAATTTATACGTTTTTTATGAAATTCCTAATGATCGGAAAGCAACTACTTTCAGGCCTTCTACTTCCTGGCAGCCATCTTGTTCATCATCGACGCTATCGTGACCTATATGCGGAAAGACAAGTAAATAATTTCCTCCTTGTCCTATTACTTTCTAACTCTTACAGTAACTCCACTGTCGAGCCTTTGCCTGTTGTCACTACTAACTGAGTTACTTTCTATCCAAAAATCACTGCTGAGATTTCTCTGCTCAACTTGCTTAACTAACAAATTATTTCCTATTTCGTAAATAAAAATAACACTTATTTAGTTTGGATTTTTTTATTCGGCGCAGATTCCGCTTTTCAGTGAACGCGACAAACGAGTGATTTTGCAGCACCACAGCGTGGCGAGGGCGTCGTTCTGACAGCTTCTGATAGAGTGAATCAAGTTCCGTGAAATAATAAACGATTCCCTCAAGAATCAACTTATATCCTTATACTCCTTTCAAGACATATTCTTAAGTTTTCGTCAAACTCAATACACATTTCTAAATTCTCGGAAATTCTAGACATCTTCTATTCAGTAATTTTTATTGTTTAAATTCTCGTTTTCATTACGACATAAAGTTGATCAATTTGTGAAAAAAATCAGAGTATCGTAATTTACACGTAAAGTAAAGTTCACCGTAATAATTTTTCCACCAGGTAAATCAGTCGTTTGACTTTCTTTTCAACATACTGTCCTTGGTTGCTGCAACTTTACCAATAAAAAGTCATTATTTTAAAGTTAAAAAACTCACCGGCTACATGACAAACAGAAGCATTAATGCCTTGTGACATGAAGAAATCCAGCCAAAGTCTCTGTTTCGTTGACAAAGAATCATACGGACCTTTGACTTCAACGACGGCAATCTTCTTCGTTTTAGGATTCCACAAAGTCAAATCAGGAAAACCACTTCTATTGTGACGATGATCTTCCGCAATTCTCTTCATAGTCATCACCAATTGCTCCCTCGTTAAACAAGATATCAGTCCATAGAGGTCATCAAAGGATGTGAAACAAGACCAATCTACTTGGGCATTTGTTTTTCCATATTTTTCTTGAAAGGTCGATTTCAAAGTTTGTTTGAACATTACTCCATCCGAATCGAGGACCCAGTTAAATCTTTGTTCAAATTTCAACTTCCTTACTTCATAAAAATGCTTCGTATTCATATCAAGTGGATGGTCCTGAAAACATAAATCTCGGTTTCTTCTTGAATAAAAACAGAACTACCTGAAGAGGACTGCACCAAACACCTTCAACATCGTGATCGAAGATAATGTCATAACAAATAATTCCAAATATCGTATGCCAAACAACCCCTTCTGCATGTACGCCACCCGTGAATCCCTCATTTTGTACAAAGTGCCTCAGGCAAAGTTCTTCCACACTCACAAATTCCTTCTCTCCTCCATTGTCAATACAGAATCTATGAAGTCTTGTGTCTCCAAGTCGTTTTCTGAGAATATTACCTTCGATCTTGTGCTGAAAAGGGTAGTTCCCGAAACATTGATATTAACATTACTCGATAAAACTTACTAAAACCGGATCTTGGATTTTCACAACAGGCTCAAATCCGGGGGAAATCTTAATTGCCCTGTCTTGCAAAAAAAGCCTGTCTTTGTCTCGCACATCGAGATCAGTCAATCCTTGCATACAAACTTTTAATGCCTTTTCTTTGTCCTTCAAATGAAAATGCAGGTCCAAAGCATATCGATGATACAGAAAACCTCTCATATCAGAAAAGAATGGACGAAGAACTGAAATATTTAATAAATAATAGAAAGTAAAGTTAGAGCATGAAAATAAAGTCCATACTTTCGTTTGAGATCAACATTTCCGCAATTTCCACAACCTCGTTGAACACCCGGCATCTTTCAAGAGCTTCAATCGTATGGAAGCAACACCGGACGTAGACCCAGATATCGGTGAATTTTCTCAAATGCTGAGGTAACGAAGTCAACTCGACAAATCTAGAAAATAAATTTCAAAAACCAAGCTAAAATTATTTCCTGAAACCAACTTTTCTGGATTTTCTGTTAGCATATTTCTCAAAATTCCAACTATTTCTTGGCCGATCTTGCACATCTCATCATACTTTGCAGTTCTCTTCGCCCAAGCCATCGATGCTTCAATTTTCTTGGCAGCTATGTACCTTGAGAGTTCCTCGAAGGTTTTGAAATTTTGTATAACTTTCAATTCATCCATAGGTCCACAAAAATTGACTTTCCGGATTTCAACCTGAAGCAATTGGAACATTAAATTCGAAGCCAATCCACTGTTGTTATTCAAGTCAAAAAGGTTTGAAGAATCCATCGTCATCGGACAATACAGTGTCAAAACAGAATTAAACACGTTCAATGGATATTCCTTCATCCTATAACATTTCCCGATGATCTTCTTCGCATTTGAGAGCATAGACGGATACAAAGGTTGACCGAAAACGTCATTCCCAGTCGATGTTTGGAGAATATTGAAGATAATTGTCCCAATTTTGTGTCTGTGGTCAACTCGATATGTTCTTGCCAATTTCTGAAGATCCAGTCGACTGCATTTCTGAAGTATTTCTTCGAGATTTATGGAATCACACGTCAGAGAATCTTCCACCAAATCTGCTGCTATAAGATTTGAAGCTATGTCGGCAATTGAAGTTTCTGGTTTTTCGTACTTGCTGATTTCTTCTTTCGTGAGCCATTTCCGATGACGAATACAGAGTCTGATGAACAAGTGTTGTTCAGAATCTAAATTCAAAATTACATTCTACAAGTTCACCAAAAACCCACCTCCCATTGAGATCAGTCTATAGAAGAATCTCAAAGTTTCGTTCCAGAATTCCTCAGCTTCAATTCCAGACTCCTTTGACAGTACTCTATATAAAATCTTCCAGAAAAACCGAACAACATAAGAAACTCCATGTTCCGGATCTGACTGCATAATCTCCATCTCCGCACGATCAGTAGTAACTTCATCTGGTCGTTCATCATCCGCCGGGAGCTTTTCCTCAGGAAATTCAAAGTAAGAATCATCTCCAGATTTTTGTTTTTTGGAGATTTCCGGAAGATTCGAATCACCATCTGGTTCCTCTGCGAAGCTCCAATTTGACCATTCTTCTTCGTAAATGTTCGATCGAGAAGTCTTTGATTCTTTTTTTCCTGGTTGTCCTTCAGAAGAATTATTTTTGGATTCAGATTCTTGAGATAGTTTCCCCATATTTTGAGATGAATTAAACTTTCCCTTATACTTGTTTGAAGATATCAGTTCTCCCAATTTCTGCATTAGTTTTTCATAGACTTCAGGAAGTGAAAGACCTTCAGAGGGATCTTTATAAGCTTCTTTAACATCATTCTCAGGAGTTTTCACTTTGTATTTCTGTTCAATATTCTTACTCGATGATGTTGGAATTCTAAAAATCTGGATATTAATTACGAAATCAATGGAAAATTCACTCTTGAGAATCCAACAAGATGATTTCCTCTGCCGCGACAGACTTCACATCGTGATTCTCCTTCAGGACCGGCTGAGAAATCACACAAACTTCGTCATCCTCGACGAGTTCGACGACTTCAGCAACGGTTGAATTCTTAACACATTCCTGCTGATGTCTCTTCCAATACGAATGACTGATTTTGCTCTTGCATTTCGGACAAAACTTTCCTTCTGAAGCCTTCTTGAACGCAGCTTGCAGCATCTAATCTGGAATTTTTTCAGATGAAAGTTCCGAAGTGCGAAATAAATAGGATCATATCTAGAACTCGAGGTTTTCGAAATAACTGACTCCTCTAATAAAACCAATATAAAACAAGACAGTAATATAGTTCCACCTCAACGATAGGATGCTGGAAATTTAAAAATGAATTTCCTGACAGAAAATTCAGATGCAAGTTCATAAGAAAAGTATCACTCCTGAAATTGAGTCAAAAAAACTAATCCACAATCAAAAAATCCAGACTCTCTTCTGCTTAGTGCAATTTCGTGGTTTTAGAGCAGTTGATAAACAAAATGTTGGTTTTCCCGCGTTTTCTTTTTTCCTACAGTAATACAAATTCATCATTGTGACACACATTCGTCACTACCTCATTCACGAAAATCTGTTTAGTTTCGTCTTCGAAGAACTCCAATTCACCAATCCAGAGGCTCTCCATAAATCCGTCATGTTTATATCCCATGAGGACTGTTCATACTTATGTACAAGTAAGACAATCGACATTACATAAAGGGATTGCAACCTCCGGAGTTCAACACTTTCATAATTATCATTTTATTCAATAAACCATCAACCAACGTAAAACAACAAGAGCCACATGACGATGATGGTTCTCGTCTCGCAATAAAACAATGAAGTCTTAACGGTAGGACTTTTGGTAACGGGCACGTGCACCAGGTCCACCGAATTTCTTGGATTCCGTCGAACGAGGATCGGCAACAAGCAAGGCGCGGTCATAGTTGACGAACTGCTCCTTCAACTCACGACGGCTCTGCTCATCGACGTTCTTGTGGTAGAAAGCAACAAGGGCCTTGGCCAAAGCCTGGCGAACAGCGTAGATCTGGGAAACGTGACCACCACCAGTGACACGAATCTTGATATCCAAGTTAGCGAAGCGGTCCTTTCCGACGATGAGCAATGGCTCTTCGAGCTTCAGACGGAGGATTTCGGGCTGGAGGTGCTCCAAAGGACGACCGTTCACCTTGATGAGACCATGTCCACTCTTGGCGTAAGCCACAGCAGTGGCGTATTTCTGAAACAACAAGATCATTGATATTCAGGGAAGACGAAAACTTGCCTTACGACCGAAGACTTGGACGGGCAAAGGACCTTGGGCAGGCTTCTCGACGGTAGCCATGTTCTACTCTGCTTACCTAAAGAGATCAGTTAGAACTGAGAAAATACACAAGGTATCTAAGTAAGCGAACACGCAGGAAACACTCGAAATAATCCAAGCAGAAGAGACAGAAACAACACCACAAGTGGACCTCAGAAATCCCACTGACAGGAAACGCACAAAATGTGCTATTTAGGGACAAGAAATAAGAGCAGTTTTCACGCGTACAGATGTAGGAATAATATTAACAGCAGAATAAACTTCTAGGAAAAGCGGAAACGACGAAAAGACGAAGAAACCCATATAAAACATTCCGAAACAGCCTAAGAATGTGAGAGAAAGAAGGAAAGAAGTAGCAGCGACGAGCATGCGGAATGGTGTCTCAGCGCGAAATACGGTATTCAGGGAGTTCGCGCCCGGTCCAAAACTCTACTCTGAGAGCTTGGCAAAAGATAAGTTTCGTTTCCGACTCCTGTCTTTTGGACTTCTGCATCGATTTCGGCTTTCTGGCACATGGATTTTGCAAAATGACAATTACCTGTTATAAACAACTGGATTACTTTTAATTACTAATACACTCTTCGGAACTACGGTTAACTTTTCTTTTCCAGTTATCATATCCAATTCATGTTTATCTTTTTATGTATACCTTTGGATTTTGTTTGTAATGAAATTAATACAGTGATAACAACGACTAAAAATTTGATAGTTTGAAACATGAGGATTAATTTTTATCAAATGCAATAAAACACTGGACGCGATACTGATGAGTCCCAGCCGATGTTAGTAAGTCCTCACATGCCGCTGTCTATCGCTCAGGGACGAAACAGCGATTACCTTGTTAAAGTCAAAACACCATATATTACACAAATTTATTTATCCACCTTCGGATTAAAGTGACAAAAAAATTGTCTCGAGGAGAAAATGCGTTTTTGGCAGCTTGCCAACACTGCCGTTTTTCCAACTCATAAACGTGTCTCCGTAATTTCTACGCCTTTTCCTGGAATTTTCTATTCTATTTGTTTCGAATTATCGCTGTTCTAGAATCTTAGATAATGGTCGACACTCAATTAGAAGGAGAAGCCGTTGCTCAAGGCGAGGAAGCTCAAGAGATCACGATGGAGAACTTGGCTGATGTGTTCGGCTTTTCACTGGAGGAGGTTTATAAGTCTGGAGTCAAGTATTATAAGGGTGAGTGGGATTCTGGATGACCTGATATATGAAGTTACTGCTCTTCATCTAGAAAAAGCAGTTTTATATGAGAAAAATATTGATTTACAAAGTTATTTACGTATACCGATTGTTTTTCTGAGTGAAAATTTAATATATTTATTTGGATTTCAGACAAGGAACGTTGTGGGGAGCTACAGGTTGACTATCCCGTGAGACTTCGTTTCATGGCTTTGGCGAAGCAAGTTCGCTACGGCCCCTTCAAAGACGAACTCGTCAACGTCGGCTGGTTCGATCTCGTTGGAAACGATGCCAGGTACGTTTTTCCTTACTTTTTTAAAATCATTTCCCTATTAGTTCTTCTCTACTTCCATTAATCATAGTATCCCGGAACATTTTTGAGTCGAAGATACGACTAATTGGGTCCTTGTGTAAGCACTCGAAAATGAGAAAATTGCCCGCATTCTGGATTTTATTGACTTGTTCGAGGGCGTTATTTCTTGAAATGAGTATTTGACCAGTGTTAAAATTTGAAAATGAAGCAAGAACCTTTTAAACATCCTCAGAGGGTTCTTGGTTTATCTTTATAGAAGTCATCTGTTCCGAAACAGTATAGACCGCCCAAAAATTTTCCTGGAGCATCCTGGGGTTCCTGCTTAAGAGGGATTAGTGCCTTGCTTGCTTTTTTGGTGGAGTCCAAAATCTTGAGACTTGAGAAGTCGTGAGAATCTGTTTTCGGATGTTGGCGTCAGTTCTCCAGCTCTCGAGATTCGGGCATTGATTGAGACAAATTTCATTTCTAATTTTGCCCTTCCGATGTTATGAGATTTTCCGAACCTTTTTCATTCGGTCTAATTGAGGATTCTATGAATGGGATTAGCAATCAAGACTTTTCTTTCTTGAATCAATGTCAATAAATGTTTTACCATTTCAATGTTCTGTTTTTCTGGCCAAAATTCACAAGCTTCTGCGAAACGGAAAATACGCAAATTCAATTTTTTGAAATTTTCGAACTTGCCCCTCGTCCTCGTTTCGCTTGAATTTGAATCCGGTCTTACTTAGCTATTGCGAGATTCATTTTCAAAGAAATATTCTAGATTATCTCCCAAGATATTTTTGAAAATGATTTTTCGGCTTTTCCACTGTCCGGGGACAAAGTGAATTTCGTTAGGTTCGGAACCTTGATTGAGTTGAAAAATTGAAGTTGGCAGATGCTTGAATCTCGAAATCCACTAATTTAGTTCTGAAATTTTCTGGAATTTGCTTTTTTTAAAAGTACGGAATTTGATCACTGCGGTGGTCAACTGTTTGGATTTTGCGTTTTTATCAAACTGTTCATTTGGGAGTGAATAGGAATTTTCGTTATACTATATTTTTCCCTTAGTTTCCATTTCCGCAATTTGACTTCTATTGAAGGACATGAGGAACGTTCTTTGCTATTTTGTTGTTCTCACGGAGTTTCGTTGTTTAGATTTTTTAATTTTCAACAATAACGGAATAATCTTAGAGAAAAAATTTTGAATTTCCAAAATTGAAGATTTTTTAGTTTTTTGTTTGGAGATTCTATGGATTTCATCTTTCTTGTCTTTCTGAGAACCTTCTTGAATTCCCAAATGGATCAGCGTTCCTTGCTTTTATCCATTTGAAGGAATTTCGACACTATTCTGTCCAAATATCCAGAATTTGAAGTTCTAATTTTCAGCAAGGAGTGGCGAAAACTGGGAACTTTGGGCCGAGAAGAAGCGATGTTGGAATTTGTCCGATTACTGGACGTAGTCTGTCCACCTTTTAAGCCGACTATTAATGAGAAAGCAGCTTTGGAAACTTCACAAGCTATTTTGTAAGTTTTTGAGTTTAATAACAATTTTGAAAAACAAGTCAAAGACCAAGGAATTACAGTAGGAATTGAACGAGGTATTTTGAGGAGATTTTTACTGCCGAAAATCTTGATTTTGGGGGCGGATGTGCAGATGTCTTTGATTTTATAGTTATTGCTTTGGTGTTTTTAAAAGACTTCTTGTAGTCGGTGAAATTTTGTCTAGATAACTTAAGGATGTTGGATTTCCTTCAGCGATTTTTGAAAAGGTGAGGAAAACGAAATCTTTCAAGCTTGCTCATGTTCTTGGAATTGCTAATTTTTAGTATTTGCATGGGATTTTTTCGATGTACTTCATAATGTTGAAGAATATTTGGTTTTCTTTCAATGAACTATAAGTGGAAATTCAAAATAAACCAATAAGAACGGAGTAATAGAAAAAGACCTTTTTCAATGCCAACGGGCTTAGTGAAGCTCGTCAGTAGCAATTTTCTAGCGGCAACCAGCAGCTGCTTTCTTGGATGCATGTTATTGATTAAATTGGAAAATAAAATTTTAAAAAGACGCGTATTTCTGAGAAGGATGTTTTTTTACTTTTTGGGTAATGTGAATTTTTATAAATATTTGTTTGGATTTCAGAGACCGTCGACGTGAATCCAGTGGAATTTTGAACAGTGCGAATTATAGCCATTTGATAAGTGGTAACGCGGAAACAGGAGAAGTCTTGAAAAAATACGAAGAACAGAGACGTCAGATTCAAGAAGCTCTGAATAAGGCGACTTATCATCAGTTCCTGACATACGCACAGCAGACTTTTCCGGGAGATCCGGCAAAGGTTAGTTTCAATTGTTTTTATATTGGCTTTTACACTATTTTTTGTATTATTTTCAAGTCTTTTGTGCCAATCTTTATTTCTGACATATCAGCAATATTACTCGCACAATAGATTAGACCTATGACGAGCATAGGAATTTTAAATTAGCTCTCAAAGGGCAGAATATTATTATCAGACCTGACAGAAGTACATGTATTAAGTTAGACTAACCGATTTGGCCAAAAGTATACAAGGGTGGAAGTTAATTAGTTTCGATAGAGAAATATAATTACTAACCGGTACTCATTGCTAAGAATTGAGATATATCTCGTTTTTGGCGAGCTGGGTTCCGAAAACTCAGAACACTAACGTAACTGTTTCTTTCACGAATTCCTCGATATCTGGGCTGACTCCACTGTGGGAAACATAGCAAGTAAGCGGCTGAAATGTTTGTGATATTTTTATCGAAGTCTTAGATAGAGTACCTCGAAAGATGCAGGATTGGTGGACTTTTGTTCGAGTAATGCACCATGGAGTGAGATGATACTGTTGTTGTCGACATACTTGTTCCTCGTGACGTCGAGTGATCGGAGTGAAGACATGACTTTCGGGCATGATGCGAGTTTTTCTAGTCCTTTTCTGGAATGATTAATTATGGCTAGGTTAGTTAAATTGAGTTGGATTTAGTTTACCCAGTGATATTTGAACAGGTATTAAGAGCCAAAGTCCGGATTTTGCACTTCTTGTTACTGCTTTCGACAATGATCTCCAAAGAGTTGTCGTCGATGTTCTCGCACATAGACAAGTCAAGCTGAAATTGTATGGTTTTAATGTTAATTGTAGTTGGTTTTTTCAATACTAATTATAACTGATCATTTACCTCAGTGAGTGGACATCTGGAGACAGCGTGTCTGACGCCCTTGTTTGTGATGTTGAAGCATTTCCGCAGTTTTAGAATTTCGAGATTCACGTTGGAAAAAGCAACAGCTTCTAGGTCTTGGTCACAAACTTGGATGGTTTTTTCAACATGCAGTTGTTTGAGATTTTTCAGTAGTCCAAGTGGACTGTAGTCTCCGAGCTTGACGCAATTGATAAGAATCAAGTTTTCCAAATCTTGCATTTCCGTCAAAAGCACCTGGAGGGACGCCAGAGTCAGACAGTCACAAGCCTGAAATGTAGTAGATTAAGTTTTCACCTTTCTTGTGCTTGAAATTAGAATGGTTGCCAAAGGAAACGGAAATTGAAATAGGTTTACCTCGAATTGAAGGCTTTTCAGATTTTTCAAATGAGAAATAGGATGGAGATTTAAAGAATACGCGTCGTGTGGAATATATCCTAAATCTAGAAGTTCTAATTTCTCCAAGTTGGTGATTTCGTCGATGGCTATCTGTAGGCCTCCTTCCTCTGGATCTTCCCCGTTGTTGAGCAAGTAGACATAAGACATCTTGAGAGCGTGGGGAATAGGGTTCATTTTGAATTCTTTCAAGTTAGTATGAGTTTTGAAAAATTCTGCCAAAGCATTTCCAGAAAGTTGTTTCGTGCCGGAAATGTCCAAAGATCTAAAATAGTTTGTTTTGGGTTTATTTTGTTTAAATTTATCGTACTGTAAAGTAGAAGGAAGATCAGTGATGACATTGAGGTCGAACATGGCCTTCCTCAAGTTGAGGTTCTTGATGACTTTGAATTGACTCATATAAGCCCTGATTTGGGAGGCGTGTTTGTCTTCGACCCAACTAGCTTCCTCTAGAGAAAAAAAAGTTAATCGATAGACGGCTTTTTCGAGGATGGGGGTCAAGGACCCGTTGATAATCGTGCATCCCATATCTATTCTTCTGAGTTGTTGGCAGTGTCTAAACTTTTACTTGTTATTAATTGTCTGTCAGAAACATACTGAGCAATATGGTCGATAATTCCTTGGGAAATCTTGAGCCATCGACATCCGAAGGTGATTTCCTTCACATAGGGTCCTCCTCTTTTCACGACTCCCTTGACCAAGGGTTCGAAGTTCAAGTTGTCTTGCTGATAATATTCCGAGTTCGTACTGCTTAGGAATTCCGAAATATCCAATTTATCTGCTTCTGCATACGCCTGGCAACTCTGAAAATTCAAATTATTCAAAATACTCAGTATACTAGAGTTATTTGATACACTTCAATTAGTGGTTTTAAATTAGTACACTTCAGTCGCATAGTGTAGTTTCGAAATTTACCTGTAGGACGAAAAACCATTGTCGACAGACAGTTTCGATTTTGACTTTTTGTAGAAATTCGAGATGGGAAAAAATCTCCAATAGACAATCAGCGTTTAATTTCTCGATTTGGCTATTTTTTGAAGTTTTTGAGTTTTTCGAGGGACGAAAAGCGATTTTCCTTGGTTTTATCATTTTTGACGTCTGAGGATGTGACTGAACTGAAGTCATTTTGAAGTTGCAGGATGAACTCGAGAGTCGACAGGTCGAGTCTGTCAAAAGTTTTGTTTAGATCAAGTTGCAGAGCATCCGGCTTTGAATCAGTTCTGTGCGTAATAAGAAGGGATAAAGGACAAACAGTCGAAAATTTGTGGGACCTGAATGAGATTCGAGAAAATCGGGATGCGCGGGGAACTGATTTCAAGTTGATTTTGTTGTCGCTTTTGAAATTTGACAAAAGAGGAATATCTAATGTTTACAAGTCCGTGGAATAGAGATTTGGATAATTGGGTAAGGTCGCGTGATTGAGTGTTGGATAAAAGATCGTTGATAAAGTCGTAAAGATACAGTGTAGAGATAAAAATCACGTTATAAGGAGTAGAAACGTAAAATTTCTGAAAAAAGTCGGCACGGAAATGAAATCTTCCAGTTAGGATTAAAATTATAATTTGACATAAAGATAGATATTAATTACACAATTTTTAAAAATTGTCTCGACACGAAAATTGAAATTCCTCTAATTAGGAAGGAAACTTGAAATTTGATATTTACGCGTTTTTATGATTTCGAAATTGAAACTCGGAGGAACACATCTCAGCTGAGGTCAATGGCAGCTTTAAATTTGAATCAGCGACTCTTGTGGGTTTTCGATTTTCCAGATCAATGAGCAGCTGTGGCCGAGTGATCCGACAATAGCTGAACTGGCACGTGTGATTGTTTTTAGGCTTTCTAGTGATGTAAAGATTTCAAGTACTCTAGGACAGTTGCAGAGTGCAAAATTTTAAGAAAGAAAAGGATGTTTTGGTTTTTTGGAATGTGTTTAAGGAAATTCACGAGTTTATATCTGCTTTTTGAACAACTGACTTATTTATCAACGCGTTTTTTAAAGATTTAGAAACTCGATGAAGTTGATTTTTGAAAGATGGGAGATATTTGAAAAGTACGAACCCTGACTTCCGGTCATGTGTTTGAGGAAAAATTGGAATTAGAAAACGGGAATTTTTTTCCGAAGAAAATTTCTGATTCATCAAATTTTTTATAGAAATTGAAATTTAAAAACATTGAATTTTTTAAGTAATGATTCCTATTTTTTCAGCAAGAACAACTAATAGCTCAGCTGAGAGAACAGCATTACGAACAATACATGTCTCAAGTCTACGCTCGTCAAGCCGAAGCCCAAGCGGCTTCTCTGGAAGCTCAATCCGGAGGGGATCCACAACGCCAAAGATCCCCGGGGGAGGATTCGAGCGATTCTGAATCCTATCCTAAGCCACGAGAAGCTTATATGCAGGAGGGACTGGAGCGACCCCGAAATGGACCTCCGGAGGACGATGAGGACGAGGAGGAGAGCGAGGAAGATGGAGAAGATTTGCCATGTAGGTTTTCTAAAACTCCTGAAATCAGATTATTTAACTTTCTTTGAAGGAATTTAGGTATTTCGGGATTACTTTAAATTTAAAAAAACTTAAGTTAGAGAAATTTCGCTTTTGTTTGCGGTTCTTTTTTTCTTTTTTCTCAGTTTAGCAAGGAATACGGTTTCCGAAGCACGAATAAGTTTACACAAGACACTTTTAGTGCCTTCTATACACGGTCAAATGGGCCTCTTCTGTCACTGTAAGAAATAATCTGTTGCTTTTTTTCATTTTTCCGTGATTAGTTAATTTTCGTTGTAAAGTGATTGGTTTTTTCCATGGTAATTTTAATGGCAAATAGTTATCCTTTTATGGTTGTACAATTGGGAATAATTTTTGTAATTTTAATTTATATTTTGTCTTTTAGCCAATCCGAAGATTGCCCCGGCTTCTCTCTGGAATAGAAAAGACATTGTCGAATTCAAAAATGCGATTCGTAAAGAAGGTCCGGAAGGAATAATCAAAGTCGGACATGGAGAAACTGTTACTGTAAGTTTTAGCAAACTACCATTACTTGTTTGAAAATCAAATTTACTTTATTAACCATCTTCAGGTCCGAGTTCCGACCCATGAGGAAGGAAGTTGTTTGTTCTGGGAATTTGCCACGGACTATTACGACATCGGCTTCGGAGTCTACTTCGAGTGGAGTATTTCCGAAACCAGCGAAGTGTCGGTTCATATTTCTGAATCCGACGACGAGGACTACGAAGACGAGGCAGAAGCGGGCGTTGGTGGAGATGTCGAGACCGGTGGGAACAAGAAACCTCATGATCCGAATAAGCCAGCTGTTGATGAAATAATCCCAGTCTTTCGTAGAGATTGCCATGAAGAAGTGTTCGCTGGAAGTCATCAATACCCCGGAAGAGGTGTGTATTTGCTCAAATTCGACAACACGTATTCCTTGTGGCGTTCGAAGACGCTTTATTATCGCGTCTACTACAGCAAGTAAAAATTTTCAATTGAGGGGAAACATAACTTATAAATTAACTAAAATATCAATGGGAATATTTTGATTCAAATGGCAATTTATTAAATATTTTTTCCGAAACGTTATTTGTTAAAGACCGTAATGAAACGAGTTTAAGGATACTGCGGAATTTCACTTTATTACTGTAGAGTTTCTTTGGAAATTTGTTATTATGATGATTAGGATCAGCCGACCATGGTAGGGTTCAACCTGTTTCTGGAAAGTCTCTCCATGATCTTGTCTTTGTTGACGAGGAAGAGGTTGACGTTGGGGACGACGTGGCCGTAGTGCATGTGTCTGTCAGCCATGAAGTTGAGGTACTTGATGAAGGCGGGGAATCTTTCGTGGGGATCACTGAGAGTCAGAGGGAAGTCGAGGAACCCTTGGAGGATACCGTTGCCGTTACCTTTGGACATGATTCTTGCGTCGAAGTCGAAAAGTTCGTTGACACCTATGATGGGGATATCCATGTGGCCGGCGGTGTCCTTGATTTTCGAGAGATCGTACTCGGCCCCGACAGAAAGACCGGTCAAGAAAGGTTGATGGGCTCCGTCGTTCCTCCCCAGGGGGGCGTCGGCGAATTCATCGAAGTTCTGTCGAACTTTGAGATTGTAGTTGTTCACACCCTGAGGATTTCTTCTGTGAACTAATTAACTTTAAAAGAACCCACGTTGACGGCGAATCCAGCACCCCAAGAATCGACCAAATCTTCGGTGTACACGGCAGAGACAGCTTGAGTAAAGGGATTGAAAGCAGTTCTTCCGGAGAAAATAGCTGTTTGACCGGGAAGATGGAAATCCGGGACTGTCTGTGGTCTTGTTCCTGACTTGTCTCCCGCAACGTAAAGATTCGGGAAAAATGGCCCTGATCTCTCATCTGTCATACCCGTGGGCAGTTGGAGAAGTCCGAGACCTCTGGGACGGTTTCGGTACTGTCCTGGAGAGTCTGGATTAAAACTGATATTGAAAACTGAACAAACCATGAACAGATTGTAGAAGCAAGACGAAAAAACCGAACTTCCAGAACATCGGAAAAAGTGAAAATGAAAACTTTTCCTTTCTATCAAATTTCCCGGATGATTACGGAGAATCCAAAATAGCATCATTGACACGGATTTCAGGAGATGCAGATCGACCGGATTTATCTGATTTCGTAACACTGACAATCGAAGAAGAATAAATTGGTCTTGTGTTTTAAAGCAACGTTGATATTATTAATAACTGACATTATTGAAGAAGTGAAAAAAGCAGACGACATGAAAGAAGATCCATCAATAATTTTTGGCGCCAAATCTCATGCTCGAACTTGCAGGTCCGACTTCGGATTTTGTCCTTCGCGCACTTTCCAAAGTCTTCTCTTCGTCCAATAAAATCAGCTTATTCTCGGAGGAACTGCTTCTAGCCCCATGGTCCATCAGAAGAACCAGTCTCCGACTTGGAGGAATCCTTCAGAAACTGCCAGAAAGTACCTCTTGAACAAGAGGAAAAGGTTTGTTCTCATATTAATTTTGATTTATGAATATTTCTTTTAGGAAATTAGAGGAAAATAATATATCAGATCAACAAGAAACTCCAAGAAAGAAGAAACCAGAAGTCACTCCTCTCAGAAGCGTCAATTCTATCGTGCGTTTTCATATATCGGTTCCAATTAAAACATAGTTCCTTCTCTAGAGTTATCTTCCGATTGATTTCTCGTCGATTCTCGAGCAATCTACTATTACCAATGAAGCCAAGAAGCAGGAACCCAGGAGAAAGTTGTTCGAAATTCCTGTCGATCTCAGACCCGGAGTGAGGATCCAAGTGAAAAGCAAGAAACCTTTCCCGTGGACTCAGACCAGCAGGACAACTGCTCCATCTGCCGTCGTTATCCCCAAAGCCGATATGATTGCTGGAAAACGAGCGGTGAAGGGATTCGATCTGGAGATTGGATGGGAGGTGAGTTTACCTCTTTTATTTTTCTAAATTAGTTCTTCAGAAAGCCGTTGAAAACCTGAGTTCCATGGCAAAGCTTCAAGCTTCATCTACGTTTTATCAGTTTCCCGACTTGACTCCGTTTCAAATTCAGACTTTTCCTCGACTTGAAGTTCAGATAAGAGGATCGAAGAAAGTTCACAGTCTGCAGCAACTGAATATGAGTTACGTGGAGAATCTGACTTCTCAATGGTTGTTGTATGCTTTTTTGCATCAGTTAATTGAACTTCTTTAGGCGAGACACCTTCGAATCTATCTATCAAGATTGGCAGTTGAGCGAGAGACGTTCTTTCTACTTATTCGGCCACAATACGACAGTTATGTTCACGAAGTTTCTGAAAAACATGATCATCATCACTCCGACGACGAGTGGAATGAGGAACATGTTCAGAGAAGAGCGTAGGGTTTCTGATTCTCGAGCTAAGTTAGTCGAATGTTTAGATATCCAATTCACTCTTCCTTTATCCGGAAGAGAAAAACAAAGAAATTCGATTGATGGACAATCCCTGTTTCCGGATAACACTCTCGCCGGAGTCGACCAGAAGAAGAACGAAGAGAAGGAGAACGTCGATAAATCTCCCGAGAAAACAGGGGATTTGCCCTCACAAGACATGATGGAAAGTCCCGGGTTCGAAGGAGCGATGGATCATGACGAATGGCTGAAAGATATCGGTATATCCCCCAGATCCACGTTGGGTTTCGGCAGACAGTGAGCTTTCTTCAGTTTTATTCAAATGAAAAAAATTTCTAGCGCAACGATTTCGGATTTCTCCCTCCATGCATCGCTTTCGAACCTGTCTCCAGATGATGCTTCGAATGGAAATCTGGATTCCTCAGCGATGAATGAAGCAGCGAGATCCACAGCTCTAATAACTGATCCTGGATCGATCCATGTTTTTTTCAACTTCATGATGACGTCGAAGGAATTCAGAGCTACGGTGGGACCTCAAGCTGGTCTTCCTCCAACGATTGTGGCTTCCGACAACTTTACAAATGCAACATCAAAATGTTTGACGGTAACTCTAAATAAGTCCTAGTTTTAACCTTGTTGGGAATTCCAGAAAACATCTCAAATTGTGAAATGCCCGGGACAATCTCACAAGGAGTACGTTTTCGAGATGGAAGGAGGACCGATTTTGCCTCACGTCCCGGGGATGATCGTGAACTTCCTCCAATCCGTTCCTGGTCTCTGCACGAAGGACAACAAGATGAAGATCACTGTATCCGGAAGACATCCGTACTTGGGACTCAACGAAGCAGTCCATCCTGATTCTTTCCAAAATCACACTGAATTTTTGTTTAATCCAACAGAAGGAGTTTTCGAAATTTAAATTTATTTTTTCTAGTCGTTTATAGTTTTTCATTTTTGTTGTTCAGGGTTATGGCGTTATGTTCGTGCCATTTTGGTCTCGAAAGTGAATGAATGGAATGTATTAAAACCACGATAACTGGATTTTAGTAACAATCTCTGATTACAGAGTTACGAAATATTTTTGTTGCGAAAGAGAAAAGACTAGTCGTGGAATATGGAAAAGTAACTTCCCTTAATGAAGTATTACGGAATATTTTTGTAGCTGTATTTGTGACAAAAATTGAAAAAGAAATTTAACCCAGAATAATCTCGATTTTGTTGAACTTGTGACGGTCCAGAAAACTTCGACAGTCCCCGGACGGACTGCTGGAGGCCGTGGTCGGGTTTTTGGCTAAAACATCGACTAGAACAAAGCGAACAAGCGGCTGTCCATCAATTCTGTCATTGAAACTGACTCTTCTTTCACTCAGCTGCCAGTGTTGTATGTGTTATGTTATTTTGCCCGAGGCTATGATAGTTATTTCATTTTTTTAAATTTTCAGTTGTAATTTAGAAGGGATTTTTATTTTAAGGGTTCTTGTATTGAAAATTTTTGGCTTTGGGGATCGTTAAGGAGTAATGGATGTTCTAAGCTTCCGCGCAGTGTTCCAAAAGCCCTCGGGTCATCCAATTAATGCCACTCCGCCTCGGCCCAGAATGTTCATCTTAAATATTCCGCTCTCAAGGATAATTCTGGGTTCTTTTTCGAACTTTTGTTTCCCTCCGCGCGTAATCGAATCTGGTTATCCAGCAAACGGGCATTCCGGAAAAGAACAAGAGCTCAAACGAGCTCGGGCCAGCCTTTGTCCTCGTCTCCTTGGATTATCTTGGCCATCTTCCCGAATTTTTTGGTTTTCTTTTGGATTATCATAAAAGACTGAATATGAAGTCATCTTGGAGAATTTAAAATTTCTTTTCCTTCTTCCCAAGTCCAGAAGATCGGATTTCACTCACGATTAGGTCCCAAGTCGAGAGCTTTCGATTGTTTCTTTGCTTTTCGTGACCTTTTCCTTCAAGTAATCCCTTTCTTGGTTCATGAAACTGTATTGCTATTGTCCAAGAATAAAACGTAGGAATTGTTTAAAAAATGAAGCCATTGCTATTGTTCCAAAATAAAATGTAGGGATTGTTTTAAGAAATGATGAAGCAAAACAACGTCCATTTCGTGAAAGAAAATTTTTAAGTAGCCAGTCTTTTCACATGTGTTTTCGTGCCAACTACTGGAGTCTAATCTATTTCTTTTTTACTGAAATATTCAGTAACACTAAAGATACAAGTAGCCATAAATCCAAGTTCGAAATTTTAAAAATTAGTTTTTAAAAATTAGATTTTATCAGAATCCAAAACTATTTTTGGGTAAATAAATAATTTTTAAACCTTTTTGTTTGAATTTCTTGTATTTTTTATTTGATGAGTACGTATAACATTACAGAATGTGTTAAAAATTAATTTTTCAGAAGCTTGGAGCAGATGATGTAGATTTCTATATTAACAAAAAACCATGAGTGTTTACAACGCCTACAGACTGTAAGTAATTCTTAATTCTAAACTACATAAATTTGTTTCCGAAATTTAAATTTAAATTATATTTAGTTTTTCTAGAAAATTTAAAATTTAAACTATATTTAATTTTTTATGAAAAATTTTAAACTCAAATTTTACTTCCTCTATGAACTTCAATTTTGAATTATATTGGATTTTTTAAGGAAATTTTACACTTAAATTCCATTTATTTTTTGAGGGAAATTTTGAATTAAAAAATTTCTTAATACCCATTTCTTGACATTCCTTTTTTAAAACGGAGCTCCGCTCTTTCGAAATTTATCGATTCTTTGCCGGTTTTGTCTTTCGTTTGCCGCAGTAGTCTACTTCAAAATCGATTTTTCAAAATTTAAGACAGGATTTCGATATTAAAAAATCATCCCTTCCTTTTTCCTCCAAATTTTATTCCAACCAAGTGCGCGAAACATACGTCCGTCGCCGTCCCCGCGGTGAATCAACATTGTTGATTGTCTGTCGTCGCCGCGGAATATCCAGTATTCGTGTACACTCATTTTTGGTTGCTCAGGTGACTGTTGGAGTTGGGATCTCTGGGATTGCCAATTTTGACGAGTAGTGTTTATAACCCTCTGCTATTTCGAAATAAAACTAAATCGATATATAAAAGCACTTTTCGTGGTCATTTTAAATATTGATTCTATTTTTTTATACACTCCTTGTAGCATTGTACTTTTTGTGTTTATTTTATTGATTCTGTTATTCATATATATTTTTAGGAGGAAAATCGAAGAATTTGGGAAAATGACGGGGATGTCCCAGGAAGAGATCCTGGCGTCCACGAAAACCGTCGCGAATGGATTAGATGCCTTGAAGCAGGAGCACGAGACGATCAGGACTCAACTGAGCAGCACTAGCGATGCTCTGACCGGAGATGAAAAGCATCTCATCGAAGAAAAGACCTCCATTATCGACAGGAACTTGGAAAGCATCAAGCTCGGTCTGGAAGAAGCACAGGTTGGATTTTGTTTTCATGTTAGCAATAGCATAGAATTACTTAAGGTCATGATGGCTCTTGCTGGACACTTGCAACAGCAAGAAGCAGAGAAACAAAAACTAAAAGCCCAAGTTCGTCGATTATGCCAGGAAAACGCCTGGTTGAGAGATGAGCTAAACACCACTCAGCAGAATCTCCAACAATCCCATCAGCAAGTGGCTCAATTGGAGGAAGAAAAGAAGCATTTGGAATTCATGAATTCCATCAAGAAATATGACACTGATCAAGAAAGCGAAAACAAAGAAGCTCCTCCGGAAATTCGGTCTTCTGACACCCAGAACACCCTTCAAGAACTTGGGTTTGGGCCCGAAGAAGAAGACGAAATGCAGGGTAGGTGGTTTGCATTTATTTTTGTATTGATTTCGATATAAAAGTAGCTTGATTTGATGTATTGTTTGCAGGAGCTATGCATCCAACTCCCGCGAATGCGATGGCGGCTTCGGCTTCAGCAGGATATGAGATCCCTCATAGATTGAGGACTCTGCATAACCTTGTTATCCAGTATGCATCTGGAGGCCGATATGAAGTCGCCGTTCCCCTTTGCAAACAAGCACTAGAAGATCTGGAAAAGAATCACGGACACGACCATCCAGACGTCGCGACGATGTTGAACATCTTGGCGCTTGTTTATCGGTGAGTCTTATATCGAGTTGTAGTGAAAGAAATGTTCTGCTTATAGTGATCAAAATAAGTATAAAGAAGCTGCGAATCTTCTGAATGAAGCCTTGGCAATCAGGGAAAAGTGCTTTGGGGAAGATCATCCGGCTGTGGCGGCGACTTTGAACAACTTGGCTGTTCTCCACGGAAAGAGGGGAAAGTACAAGGACGCAGAACCCCTTTGTAAGAGAGCCTTGAAGATCAGAGAAAAAGTCCTGGGTCCCGACCATCCGGATGTTGCGAAACAACTTAATAATTTGGCTCTTCTTTGTCAAAACCAAGGGAAATATGATGAAGTCGAACTTTATTACAAGAGGTCATTGGAAATTTATGAGGCCAAGTTAGGACCCGACGATCCTAATGTCGCGAAGACGAAGAACAACCTGAGCTCGGCTTACTTGAAGCAAGGGAAATACAAAGAAGCGGAACAACTGTATAAAGACATTTTGACGAGAGCACACGAACACGCTTTCGGAGCCATAAACGACAACAACAAACCTATCTGGCAGGTTGCGGAAGACAGGGAAGAAAACAAGAGTCAAGATGCCGGGATTTACCAAGAAAACGGAGCTTGGCAAAAAGCTTTCAAAGGAGAAAACAGGTAAAATTTCTAAACTAAATGTTAGCGAAAAGCTTTTTTATTTCTTGGGAGTTTTTTGGTTTATTTTGAGTCATTTTAGTCAAGCTGTGCAAACTACGATGAAAAATCTTGGGATTCTTTATCGTCGGCAAGGAAAGTATCAGGCTGCTGAAACTCTTGAGGACGCTATTCTTCGTGCCAAGAAACAGGTTGGTTTTTGTCTTTAAATCGCTTTTTTCCTTGGAGCAAACTTTATTTCGACAATCCACGGGGTTGACCAGAAACCAGATGAGCACGCCGGACAGACATTTACTTCTAGAACTTTCTGTTTTACCGAGTTTATTAATTACAGCAAGAGGAAAACGAACGAAAATCGAAATTCAACGATTTGATGGGAGCAGAAAGCATGATTGCTTCGAGGATAAAGTGAATGAGGTGAGAGTACTGTAGTTGAATTACGAAAAGATCCAATCCCGCTTTTTGCTGTTTTATTGTTTATGATTTATTTTTCTAACTTGCACAATTGTCTGTTCTGAGTGTCATGTGGCGTGGTCGAATCCGTGGATTACATCGAAAAGTTATGAAAACCATTTGCTTGGGCCCCTCTTTCTTTGCTTTTAATGGTAATACTTTTGTAGCCGAATCAGATCCTTCCCGAAACTGCGATGGATGCCTCGATGATGGCGGCTATGGATCAGATGAGTCAGAGTCAGATAGGGAAGATGACGAACAGTCCCTCGGGCTCCGGTTTCAAGAACCGGCTTCTGAATGCTTTCGGTCTTCAATCCGGGACTCAATGAAGTCAAATCGCTTAATATTTGCTTTTATTTATAATTAATTTTTGCACTGTTTTGTACGTAATCGTTTGGTTGGAAATCTGTGATAAGATTAAAACTGGAAAGTTTACTGTAAAGGGGATTGGATCTTCTAATTTCACTTTTGCACCGAGGAAAGATTAATTTTTCAATAACGAGTTTCAGCAACCCGACGGTAAATGAATGAACTCCATCCTACCTGCTTCTACAGTATTCATCTTTCGGTGTGCTGTACTTTCACCAAAGAGTCTTTAGTTTTTCCTTGTCTGATTCGGTAGTGCCGTTTATGCTTGCAAATGACAATGATTTTTCGCATCTTTTACTATCGCTTGATTAACAAATCAGTAATTTCATTATCATGGTTTATTTATTCTGGTCAGTTCCGAGAAACGTCCAATAAAATTTATTTTTGGAAATTTGGACACTAGTTTTTAGGAAGAAAGCAGGAGGAAGTCTCTGGTAGAAAATGTTTCTCATTGGGTACAAGTGTGATTTCGAACCAGGATACTGTGATAGACAATGATGAAAAGTGACGGGAACCCATCTCGAACCGATGTGAATAGTTTAGCTCGATGCAAATAAAGATTTTATCTCTTTACTGTATCAACCAAAATATGTTTGATTTTTTGTGACAAAATTTCGGGATTTCTAGATTTTAATCACATAGTTGCTTTTACAATATACGGCTTTTAGGGATTTTCAAAAGCTCGAATAAGCTGGATACAAAAACAGATAAATATTATGCCATACATTAATACATTAAAGTTGTTCTGATGCACTGATATACTCAAAACAGTATATCATTGCTTTCGACACATCGATGTATTGTGTAAAGAAAATAATGAAATGATTTTAAAGGCAATGCGAAATTTGTTATTATGATGATTAGGATCAGCCGACCATGGTAGGGTTCAACCTGTTTCTGGAAAGTCTCTCCATGATCTTGTCTTTGTTGACGAGGAAGAGGTTGACGTTGGGGACGACGTGGCCGTAGTGCATGTGTCTGTCAGCCATGAAGTTGAGGTACTTGATGAAGGCGGGGAATCTTTCGTGGGGATCACTGAGAGTCAGAGGGAAGTCGAGGAACCCTTGGAGGATACTAT
>VOSG01000001.1:116210-205583 GCA_009761265.1 Halicephalobus sp. NKZ332 | reverse complement strand
GTGTCTGTCAGCCATGAAGTTGAGGTACTTGATGAAGGCGGGGAATCTTTCGTGGGGATCACTGAGAGTCAGAGGGAAGTCGAGGAACCCTTGGAGGATACTATTACCGCCTCCTTTCAGCATGAGTCGCCCGTCAAAGTTGAAGAATTCATTAACCCCTGTAATCGGTAAATCCAAATGACCAGCCATTTCTTGGATCTTTGAGAGATCGTACTCAGCCCCTAAAGAAAGACCGGTTAAGAAGGGCTGATGGTTCCCGTCGTTGTTCCCCAACGGAAGGTCAGCAAATTCACCAAAGTTCTGACTGACTTTAAGATTGTAGTTATTTACACCCTGAGAGTATTTGATATTAGTTGGCGAATTTATAAAAACCTACGTTGACGGCGAATCCAGTACCCCAAGAGTCAGACAAGTCTTCGGTGTACACGGCAGAGACAGCTTGAGTGAAGGGGTTGAAAGCAGTTCTTCCGGAGAAAATAGCTGTTTGACCAGGAAGATGGAAATCCGGGACTGTCTGTGGTCTTGTTCCTGACTTATCTCCCGCAATGTAAAGTTTTGGAAAGAATGGTCCTGATCTCTCATCTGTCATTCCTGTGGGCAGTTTAAGAAGTCCGAGACCTCTGGGACGGTTTCGGTACTGTCCTTAAAGAATCTATCTAGGCAGCTTGGTAATTCTAATGCATCACGTTAATTGATTCTCTTAATATTTTGTGTAATAAAAAATCTTTGTCCTTATTCATTAAAGTACATTGTACGCAAAGCGGTATACAACAGGACTGATTGTATGGACTATTTGCAGAAAATGATGGAAATCAGAATCCGTGTGTCACTTTTGTTTATCAGATCGGAAGCATTACAAATCGAGCATCACTGATCAGTCTTCATCAATCTTTAATGGTCATTCTACGTACGGAACTTTGTTCTTTTGTGCTCAGCCCAAGTACAAAGATTATAATCAATCACAAAACTGAGCAAAAGACACAAAAACAAAACAGTCAGAACCTTAGATTCTGAATCTGGGAATTTGAGATCGATTTTCAGAATTCAGATATATGAATTTTTAGGCTACGGTGTCTGAGATCGCATAAATCAGTCAAAGTTCATCTGATTTATTTCCTTTTCAAATAATATTTACTCGAAATATCCATATTATTACATGAAGATATATAATATATTGTTTTTCAATGTCTAAATCAACTATATCCGACTTATCACTTTTGCTAATGAAGTAACTGTTTTGATTTCCAAACTACTCGAAAGTTCCTACACCTGAATATCATATCAAATGGCAGACGGAAACGTGAGGATAATTTCCCAACTAATTACGAAATTTTGACCATTTTCTCAATTCGTCATTAAGGCCTGTTTTTCTCATCTTTATTTTGAAGAAACTCTTTCGATCTATCGTATTTGATGAAATATCTTAAGGATCATCAAGAGGAGTGAAACTTAACTACGGTATAAATTTTTTGAATAACAGCTAACAATAAAGGTTTGCGAATTCCAGAACCTTCCTCTAGGATATGACATCAGAAATTAGGGTCTTAGAAAACTCGAAAATGTCGAGAATTATGTACTACTCAAGAATGACCAAATCAGGTGAGTTCTAATGGATTTATGAGATCTTAGAGACTTTAACCCAGAAATTCAAACACCTGAGTTTCGGAAATCAATCTCAACTTCAGAATTTGAAAATCGAATTGCCTCGTTACTGGTATCTTTTTTAGGTTTAAAAATTAGAATTATTTATATGTTCAAAAACGTAACGTTGCATAAAGAAGCTATTAATAGCATTAGTGAACCAACCATGGGTATATTTCAGAAACAAGATCAATAAACCAAGTCTGCAAAACATTAGAAAAAGCAGAAATGAAACCGTTTCTCTTCAATCAACTCTCTCGGATGATTACGAAAAGTCCACTAAAGTAACAGGGTTGACACAGATTTGAAAACATCCAAGGAGTTTGGCTGGATTTCCTACAGTATGATCTATGATTTTGGAATTTATTCATTAATGCAGAGATAAGAGAATACTGTATTTTACCACATTCTTCGATTTAAGCTATTAGTATTTTCTATCTCGGAATTTATGAAGAAGAAAATAATTTCTCGAAATATGCAAATAGAAGACTTATGTTGTATGTAGTTTATTCTAAAACTATCTTGATGAATTCTATCGACTTTTTGAAAGAATCACCTCACTATTATAAATTGAGATTAAGATAATGTAGTAAGAAATAGTGGGAGACTTAGGCAGGAATTTTTCTCAAATTTTAAAATAAACGATTTCTCACATTTCAAATCATCAGATAACTGAACACTTAATATTATAAAAAAGTTTCTATATATTTCTGATGACTAATGGTGCTATTATATACTCTTTATCTTTTCTAAACAATTGCCAATTTCACTCTACGAGAAATTTCGACATTGGATTTTACTAAGGTTCTAAATTATAAAGTCCACCAAAGCTCAAATTTGCTATCAAAAACGAAAGTGAACAATTGATGGGAAAGTATTTTAAGCTAATTCTGTGGATTATCTGTTTGAAATTTGATATTATATTCTCGAAGTTTGTTTTCTATTGATTCAAATGTTTGAAAGTCCCTCGTTCCTCGAAAAAACATAAGTGAATGGTTGATAAAAGAATGTGTTTTTACCCCAAAGTTAGTCATACGACTCCATTTCATCATCATTATCAACCGAGTTTGAACTTCGTTTATCGACAAGGCAGAATACAATATTGTTTACATATCACTACACTAATCATAATATATGAAATTTTTACATTAATTTATAACCTGCATTTTATTGCAATCTTTATATGCCTTCATCAGTTCACAGAGGGATTCTGTAACTTTGTAATTTTCGATAAATCTCTGAGGAATTGAGTTTCGGATATACTCTAGTAACCACTTGATTTTTCCCATTAACCACGGAAGGATTTTCGTTTCAAAAAGCCTAGCAATAAATTCTCCAAGAGCCCCAGCGACAATGCTTCCAAGGACCGCCCCCAGTAAGATCCCTATTGGTGCCCAGAAAACTCCTATGATCGCTGTTATCGTAATTGCTCCTCCCGCTGCTCCTGCAACCGCTCCTCCGTAGCTCGAAATAATAGTTATTGTAGAATTGATGATGTTCTTGAATGCTGTCGACTTGTCGATTAGCTCGTCCTTGAGAGAGATCAAGTTCTTGACAACTATGTAAGCCCATACTCCTACAGCCACGAAAGCTGGGAGATTTTTTCCGAGGGAATTCACAATATCTGCTGAGAGATCGAGAACTTGCGGCGAAAGTGTCTTTGGAGCACTGGCAGCTAGGAGTTTCAATGTTTCGAGGATTTGTTGTTGTAGACTTTCAGGAATGACTATCCAGAACCTCGACAAACCTGATGACAATGTGTTGACGATGTGAGGATGCTTGTTTAGCCATTTTCTCATGGGATACAGATCTTTCTCTTTCATAACTGAAGCGGTTGCCTGGATGAAAGATAAAAACATCGATTTTTTGTCGGGAGAAGCAACAGTTTGATCGCTTGTTATCTGGTCTTTGATCCCGCTTACTAGATTTTGGACTTCGGGAGCTTTCTCGTCCGAAGACTTCTCTTCAGTAACGCTGATAGTCGAAAATTGTTCAATTAATTCGTCTCCATAGTCTTTCAACGACTGCAAAGAATTTTTATAAACTAAATTTCATATAAAACCAACCTCTCGAGAGCTTGACAATCTTGTCAAATTCTTCCATTTTCTAGATTTTTCTCGACCTCCGGATTTCCTTTCGTCTTCGGCAAGGATACTCAAAATTTGAGCGACTTCTGTCTCTGAATAGATCTCGAGAAGGGAATCCTCTACACTTTTTAAATTTGGAGAATCGTCTTTTTCCACCATTTTCTAAAGAGTCTATCGAAAATATAAGCAACTGAAATGCATTCAGTGATAAGTCTGAAAATCGCCAGATATTGAAAAACAATGATTCACAGTTGACATGTGGAAATTTTTGCAATTAGGCGTGGTTATAATGATCAACTATATTCGATTGTTGGATAACAATTATTATATAGTTTCATTCTTTCATGGAATCTCGACACGAAAAGGAGATTTTTTGGATTTGAAAAGTTTGGAATGGAGTGATGATAAATGGATTTCGAAACTAAAGCATGAATTAAAAGTTGATTTTGGATGTTGGGTTTCAAAGTTGAGTTGCTTTACTTTGGTTACATGAAGATCAAATGAATTCGTCTTTTTTTAAATATTCACTTCTTGAGATCCCTGACTTTTCTTCAAGCGTCAATTCTCTCTATTGATGACTCTTAGAGTTCATTATTTTTTTAGAAAAAAGTGTAAAACCATGGAAAGCCTTTATTTGTCAGAGTTCACTTGTATTTTACTTCGAAAATTAGAGATTATAGAAGTCACTGTCCCACAAGGATTCGGAATTAATAGATTGATCTATAGGGTAGCCTGGATGAATATTGTAGACAAATTGATGAGAATCACCGAGTTGTTCATTATAGTTTTCTAGAGGTTGATGAGGAGGTTGGTAAGATGTATATTGAGGATTTTGCTGAAAATCGTAATGAGGTGGTTCGTAGACAGTCGGAAAATCATAACGAAATTGTTGGTTAACAGATCCAGGATCTTGGGGAGGAATTGGTTGATATATAAGTTGAGGGCCTTGTGATGTATGTGGTTGGTGCATGAATTGAGAATCTTGTACAACGAATTGATTTGTAAATTGAAAATCTTGAGAAGTGAGTTGTTGATGAGCGGGTTGGCGGTCTTGAGGAGCAAACGATTGATTGGGGAGTTGAGGACCTTGGGAAGAATACTGTTGATGAATTGTTTGGGAATTTTGAATAGGATGTTGATGGACTCGAGAAGGCCCTGGAATATCCTGGTTCTGATGATGTATTGGGATATTTTGATTAAAATTAATATCTTTCTTCTTCTTTTTGGTTTCCTCTTTCTTCTTTTCCTTCTCACCCTTTCTTTTTCTTAGTCTCTCTCTTCTCTTCTCATTTACACTAACCTCGATATTTTCTAGTCTGTTCTTTACTTCTGGGATACAATCTTCACAAAGAACAGTTTGAATCTTTGATTTCCACTTCCCTGGAAGCAGAGAGTACTTGCGGCTCATATCATCGTCTTCTTCAATGTATGTACTAGATTGAAAAGAGAAATCCATAACGACAACTTGCTCAACAAATTTCTTGTTCGAAGCATCCATATTCTCGCACTGAAAGTTGGCGCAGCAGTTACAAGCGGCACTCTCGATTTCGCATTCTTTGAAATCAAAAATAGGTTTCCTAGATTTCATCGGAATGGGTTCTTTTGAAAGGAATTTGCCATCAAACGTGGCAATCATTGAGAGATTTTCATTGAGGTTTTCGGGGTCGTATTCGATTGCGTATTCATGGTTGAAGTTAGCTTTGGCTGGATCGTAGGTAGTGTCGGGAAGAAAGGGAAGATGTGTGAGGTTTTCGTTTTCACGGAGATAAAACCAGTGTCGAAGCTAAAATTTTTCGTATTAAAGTCTGATATTTTCTCGAGATTTCAGCTCACCTTCGGACAAATCCACCTTAGTTGGCAGTTCATAGCTTCAATACACATACAGTTAAAGTATCGCAATAAACATGGAATTACTTCAATGGAATTGTTGTTGATACTGAGGAGTTTCAATGATGTTGGAAGACACCCCCATAGTTTTTCCACCAGATTGTCTTTATGATTAAACAAGTTGTCTTGAATATTTAGACCTACCAAGCGCTTTAATTTCCACAAATTTTTTGGCAAGGATCTCAATTTATTGTGTCCTACATATAATTTCTCCAAGTTCACTAATCCATCGATATCTTCCGGCAATGACTCCAGCTCATTGCTGTCGAGATTCAGTATTTCTATGGTCGAGAAAAATCCAGAATTTTCTCCAAACCTCGATATTTTATTATGAGATAAAAATAACTCGATGATCTTTGGTTTGCTGCGTTTGATTTTCAGCAATTTTTCGACGTTGAGTACTTCCACTTCTTCCTCTGGAGGAATTTCATTTCCATACACAGCTTTTATAATTTTATTTTTTATTCCCGTGTCTACTTCATGGATGATCTTAGAAGGATAGTAGAATTCTTGTACTGTATATATAATTTCTTCTTCAACGGCTACCCAGTCCCATTGTTCATCTGTTGGAAAAGTGATTTTACGAATTTGATTCCTCTCGAGCAAGACATTTGTAACATTCGCTGGAAGATGATAGAAATCAAATTCTGTCAAATTACAATCTAAAAACATAATATTTTCTAACTTTCCTAATCTCTTTAGCATTCTATTGGGAGTTATGACAGAATCCGTAAACTGAAGGAAATCAATCGTCAGTGGTAAATAAGTGAAGTCAAAGTTTGGCCAATTTACATGACTACATTCGTACATAAGCTCCTGTTTAGTGTCCTGTGGAAGCTTTATGGATGTTGTAGAAGGAGGAGGATTGATGTTGCCTCCAGTACTTATTGAACAGAGTGGCAGATCTTCCCAGGAAATGGATTCGAGGTTGTTGCAGTTTTCGGCATTTATGAAAGCCAAATCAGTGAAATCTCGAATTATCGAAGAAATTCTCCTAATCCCGGTCTCGTCTATGTCAATGAAATTGAGAGTCTTTGGTAAGGAATTCCAGAATTCATCATCACCACGAAAGTCAGGATTTTTAAAAAGTATAAGAGTTTCCAACTTTTCAAATATCGAAATTTCCTCTGGCAATGAAGTTAGGTTATTTTCGCTGAAGTTTAAGTGGATGATTTGATCACTTGGAAGGGATTTAAGTACGGCAGGAGGAATCGACTTGATTTTATTATTTGCCAATATAAATTTTTGGAGAAACTTCAGATTGGAGAGACCCCTTGCAAACTTCTTCCAGGAGCATGAATTCATTTTCTCGAAAAAAGGGAGATTAGTAAGAGACAGGAAAGTCAAATAAATTGGTGTGAACCATTGTTGATCAAATGTTTTCAAAGGAACTGAAAATACATGAGCTTATTTAAAGCACAAAAACTTTTTTCCCGAAATCTTCAGTAAAGTAATGAATTAATTTTTAATTGAAGATTGTTAATAAATTGTTTATAAAGTATTTTTAGGTACGTTTTGCAGAGTTACTCTCTTGAGTATCCTTTTTGTTATTCCCAACCCTTGTGCGCAATTAAAAGTAATATTCTTATATATTCTCGATTATCATACAAATTTTAATCTACAAGATTTCTCTAACCAATGTTGTCTCTACGAATTTCAACTTTTAGAAATGAGCTTAATTTAAAGAACAAACATACCGTTGTCAATTTTCAGACTTTCGCATTCTTTGAAACTCGGTAACTTAACTTTGCTATTGTAGTAACTAATGTAGTCTTTGTTTTTTTCAGCTTCAAAAACTAGACTTCGCTTGTTTTTTGCAATTAATAACAAGTTCTGAACTCTTTTCAAGCCAGCATCAATGTCTCTCGCGTTTAATTTCGAGTATTCGTCTCTGTGACAAAAGTAGTTGATTGCGAATTTGAGGTCATTTATTTTCTGATTTATAGTCTTTTTTTCGTTGTCCATTTCTTCCGACGTAAGACTATCAAAATCCAGAAACTCTTTTTGGAGTAAGGGACAAGTTTCCCGTTTAACGGGATCTCCTTGAGCATAATCTTCAATGTCTTTGCAAAGGTTATTATAGAGAGTTTTTTCTTCGTCTGACATATATTTGTCTCGTTTCCCACGGATCTGAAACAAGGAAAATGAAAATGAAATTACTTCGATTAAAATCATTTAACTTTCTAGAAACTTACAAATCGTATTCTGATCTCCTTAACATCGCTGTTCCAAGGGGAAACTTGCAGCACTATCAACCTCCCTCCTTCTTTTATCGACATGTTGGTATTTCCAGGCTCTAGTGGAGCCTCATATTCTACTGTTGATCCCTGTCTATGAAGAAGTAGCCACATTAACTCGTTCTTCTTTTCTCGAGGAATTTCGTTTTGAGCTTCCTTCGTCGAAACTGGAATCATACTACCTAACCATCCGCCGGGTACTTTGAATCTGTCTACAGTGTATCCTATATAGAGATCGGAGACACAATATTGACAGATTTTATCTCGTTTCTGAAGAATTTCTTCGAAGTTTGATGTATTCGTGCGGCCTTTCTTTTCAATAAGATATTCGAGATACTTTTGTTTGGGTAAATCTTTCATAACCAAACTAGTAATACAAGTTATCTTCATTTTAGAATAGTGGAATTATAGATATATAAAAGCAATAAAATTAATAAAGAAAAATATTGCTTGAAATAAAAATCACGAAATAGAGATGAAGAAAGAAAGTTGTGCAATCGATAATGGGGTGATCAAATGTAATGTGTTATTTTTTCAAGCATTTATTGATACATTCGTTAGGTGTAATTATAAATAATAATGAAACGAAATGAAACATAATAATTAACACTTATTTTATGAAATATCATACAATGTACCTTGGCAATATCTAATATTTTACACTGAAAATGCAGTTACATAACGGAACCCATAATAGCAATGTCTTTATTTCATTTAAAAAAAGAAGAAATTGTTTGCTTCATTATAAGGAATTAGAGTTATTGTGGGATGAGTAGTCGGAGGGGTCAAAGTCAATATAGTGAATAGAATCATAAGAACCATCCATGAATACATCAGGGTAGTTTTCTAGCCGTTCGGAAGATTGACATTCATTATTTTGTTGGGAATTATGAGACAATGATGGATGAATGAATTCATTATTTTGGAGAAAATGTGGTTGTCCCATGGGTTGATAACCTTGAGAAGAAACTGGTTGGCCAAGATAGGAGGGATCTTGAGGAGGATATGATAAATCCATAGATTGGAGGTCTTCAAAATGTAATCTCTGATTTATGGGTTCAGGATCTTGACGATGGAGCTGTTGATCACTAATTTGAAGACCGTGAAGAGAAGGGGACGGATCAACAGTCTGGTAACCATGGGGAGGGTATAGCTGATGTATATATTGAGAGCCTTGATGATAGATTGGTTGATTCATGGGTCGAGGACCTTGAGAAAGTTGTTGGTAGCCAGGTTCGTGAGTCTGTGGATAGTTTGTTTGATGAATGTGAAGAGGAAACTGTTGATTATCCAATTGATAAGGCTGAGAAGAAAGCCCTTGATTGGTATACGGAGAATCAAGAGGTGGAAATTGGTGATGATTTAGTTGAGGAATTTGCTGCTGTGTGTTTTGGTGAACTTGGAATTGTCCATTACCGAACTGATTGTGCTGAGGAGCAAACCCTTGGTTGATGTTCTGAGAACCATGAAGATAAACTTGATGATGGCTTGGTTGAAGAATTTGGTGTTGTTGATTACCGAATTGATCACTTTGAGGAGGGATTGACTGATTAACGAATCGAGAGCCCTGGGGAGGGATTGAATAATGTATAATTTGGGGAGCTTGTGGGATCGGCTGTTGATACATGGGCTGAGAAATGTGTGAAACAAATTGTTGATGCGCAGGCTGAGAACCTTGAGGGAGATGCGATCTATTGATGTATTGGGGGCCTTGAACGTGATGTTGAGGAACTTCAGAAGGATTTAAAACATTTGGGACTAAATACTCTACTGTGGGAGATTTATTTGCTGGTGTTCCAGATTCTTTCATCCCCTGATCGAGGTTACTATTCTGCTGAGTGTTGAAATTAGTACAATTGTTATTCTGACCGATATTATTTTTCTCTTTCTCGTTCTTCCCTTTTGTGCGCCTTGCTTTCCTCTTCTTATCCACACTAACTACAACACTTTCTAAGCGTTTCTTCACTTTTGAGATGCAGTTTTCACAAAGAATAGTCCGGATCTCCGATTTCCAATTTCCTGGATCTAGTATGTATTTGATAGGGGTTTCTTTCTCATTATCGTTATTCTTTTCTTGAATGTATTCTTTGGAATGAAATGCAAAGTCCATCACAACAACTTGCTCCACAAATACCTTCTTCGTATTATCACTCCTACAACTGCATTCGGCACAGCAATTACAAGCAACGTTTTCGATTTTGCATTCGTTGAAAGGAAGATTTGGTTTTCTATTTTTAATTGGAATACGTTTCTCAGATATGAATTTATTTTCTAACATGACGATAGTTGGAGGATACCTTTTCTCGGTAATACTGTAATCATTCGGACCTAGATATCGACGAGAGAGATTGGCTTTAGCTGGATCATAAGCAGTATCGGGGAGAAAGGGAAGGTGGGTGAGGTTGTCGTTGTCTTGGAGATATAAATAGCTTCGAAGCTAAAAATTTATAGATTACTATCTTGAGAATCCTCATTTACACCTTAACTCACCGTTGGACAAATCCATCGCAATTTACAGTTTATGGCCTGAATGTGTACACGTCCCAAACGTCTTAAACTACATGGTAATACTTCTATGAAGTTGTTACTGATATTGATAGATTTTAGGAATATTGAAATGCTAACCCATAAATTCTTCTTTAGGTTATCTTCGTTTGTGAATAGATTATTTTCGATATTCAAGATTTGTAAATTCGTTAGATTCCGCAGGCTTCTTGGCAGAGATCTCAATCTGTTATGTCCCAAGTGAAGCTCTACCAAATTCTTTATCCCGCCCATGTCACTAGGCAACGATTCTAGTTGATTGTGGTCGAGTTTCAGTATCACCAGGGACATTAAAAATCCAGCATTCCTTCCAAATCTAGAGATCTGGTTGTGAGATAAAATTAGTTGCGTAATCTTTGGTTTTCCTCGGTCAATTGAAAGCAAATTTTCAACATCGAATTCATCTATTTCGTTATTCGGAGCGATCTGATCTCCATAGACAGCGCTTAGGATTTTTTCTTTTTCTTCGATGTCCACTCCATAGGTTAATATAGAAGGAGAGTAGAATTCTTGTACCGTATAGATGATATCTTCTTCAACAGCTATCCAATCCCATTGTTCAGTTGTTGGAAAACTCACCTCACGAATACAATTGTGCTCAAGGTGAAGTTCATTAACCTTCGTTGGAAGGTTATAGAAATCAAATTCTTTTAAATTACAGTGTATAAATTCCATATGCTCTAACTTTCTCAATTTTTTTAATACTTTGTTAGGCTTTACTATGGAATTTTTGAAGCAAAGAACTTCAACATTCAGTGGCAAGTAAGTAAAATCGAAATCTGGCCAGTATACACTAGTATATTCAAGAACAAAATTTCTCATAGTGTTTTTCGCAAGCTTCATGGAGACTGTAGAAGGTGGAGAATTAACATCAGCTCCAATAACACAAGAACAAGGCGGCAGATCTTCCCAAGGAATGGATTTGAGATTTTTACAGTTTTCAAACACCAAGTCAAATAAGCTAGAAAATTCTCGGATTGTCGGTGGAATCTTCTCTATCGCAGTTTCATTCATTTCAATGTAGCCAAGATTTTTTGGCAAGGAGCTCCAGAAATTATCTCCACCGAGAAATTCATGATTATATGAAAGTGTGAGAACTTCTAATTTCTTAAACTTTGAAATTGTTGTTGGTATTTTTTTTAAACAGTTATTGTTGAAATTTAAGTAGATAATCCGATCACTTGGAAGAGAATCAAGCAAGATAGGATAAATGATATCGATATTGTTGTTTTTCAACACGAATTTTCGAAGAAATTTCAGCTTACGCAGATTTTTTGAAAATTGGCTCCAAGAATCGAAATCCATTTTCTTGAAGAACGTGAGGTTGACGAGAGATAAGGAAGTCAGGTAGGTTGCATCAAACCATCTTTCTTTAAAAGTATCTAAAGGAACTGAAAAAATATTTTTTAGAAATAGAAAAGTTCTTACTAATATAATGTATTATTTACTATCTCCCATTATTCGTTTCTATTTTAGCTTATTTAGTATTCGTTCCTAATAGATATCCTATTGTATATAAATATATTTGAATAAAACTTTAGAAAATCTATTCTCGTATTTTTTATTCCACTTAAGGTTTAGAAATCCTAATATTGAATACTAATCATGAGAAGCAATTTTTTCCTTCCATATGAGTAATTTCAATTAAAGATAGATATTTCATAAATTTATGAAAAGTCGATGAGAGTATATGGGATTATTTTATGCGACGAGTTACACATATTTGCTCTCTCGAATATCTCAGTTCTAATCAGCTAAACTCACCTTCGTTAATCTTCAGAATTTCACATTCTTCAAAACTTTGTGATGCAATTTTGTCATCGTGACGACTCTTGTAATTTGTCTTCTTTTTGGGTTCAAAAGCCATTTTTCTTCTGTTTTTCACAATTATTAATAAACTTTGGACCCTTTCCAAAGTGCTATCAATATCCCTCGCATTTAACTTTACGAATTCTTCTCTGTGGCAAAAGTAGTCGATAGCAAACCTGAGATCGTTTATTTTTCCGTCTCTCGCTTTTTTTTCATTTCCTTCTTCAGATAAAAGTTTTTTAAAATGCTTGAGCTCTTCTTTGAGTAAAAAATACTTTTCTCTTTTTTCGAGATCTCCTTGAGCATATTTTTCAATTCTTTCACAAAGATCGTTGTAGAGAGTTTTTTCTTCCTTCGACATATACTTTTCTGATTTCGCACGGATCTGGAATACAATGACAATAGGAAATAAATGTAATTTCGTATACAGAGATTATCCAGTATATATAAAACTTACAAATCGAATTCTAATTTCCTTGATGTCGGATTCTAACGATTCATTCTCCAGCACTATCAATCTTCTTTGTTCTCGTGTCAACATCCTGACATATTCAGATCTCAATGAGATCTCGTGCTCCTCCGTAGATCCCCGTCGATGGAGAAGTAATCTCGTGGATTTGTCCTTCTGCTCTTGAGGAATTTGTTTTTGAAGTTTCATCGAAATATCCGAGTCAGAATCAAGCCATGTTTCGTCCAATTTCAACGAATTTATAATATACCCTATGTATATATCAGAAACGCAATATTGACGGAGTTCTTCATCTCTCTGAAGTATTTCTTCAATCTGAGGCTTATTCATATAGTTTGTTTGCTGAACAAGAGATTTAAGATGTGCTTTTTTAGACAAATCTCTCAGGATTACACTGGTAATACAGGTGATCTTCATCTTAGAGTAGTAGAGTTACAAATCTAGGGAAATATTTCTTAGAATAAAAGCCATGAAATGAAAATGACAAAAAAGGTTTAATCGAAAAATCGATAACGGCTGACCAAGAAGTTCCATATCATTGACTTTTTTAATGTTTGTCGATTTGTATACTGGTTGCAATCACATAAGCATATTTAAGGAAAATACAAAGAAATTTATTTGCGAAAATAAATCCACGTTTCAATTCCAAAGACGGTTTTCAACTCCCGATACTGTTCCGATAAATAAGTTTATTAAATTCCAGTTCAATAGCATAAGTTAAACAGGCAAGCGTAATTGTGGATTACTTTACTCATCGAATGGAGGTGGGGGCATCTTGTTTCTGATTTCCTTGGGCAAGGATTCCATGATTTCTCGGATCTGCTCGAATCTTTCATGGCAGTGGAGATCGTCGTTGTCGAAGACGGCTTCAATCTTCTGTTTGTACTCATCCGGGAGCTTCTCGAAGCCAGGGGGATAAGGACGGGCCAATTTTCTTTGTTCCTTCGGAAGAGATTTGACGAATTCTTTGCTGGCTCTCATTTTCTCTTCGAAGGATTTGGTTTTGTCGGCGAAGATCTTATGAAGCTTGTCTTGAGCTTCCTTCGGGAGTCTTCTGAGATGGGGAGGGAGAGGGAGTTTCAGGAGGGTATCGGTAGGGAGGGTGTTCATGAGCTGGTCAATTTGCTTCATTCTCTCGTGGCGACTGAGGTTCTTGTTGGCATGGATCGCGTTCAGCTTCTCCCAGACGTCGGCGGGAAGGTATTCCTTGAAGTCCGGAGGAGGGCCCATAGGGAACATCTTGCCTCTAGGACCGAAGGGGCCGAAAGGACGAGGGGGAACGAGTTTCTTGATGTCCTCGGGGAGACCATCAATGAGGTTTCGGACTTGCTGCTTTCTCTCCCAGTGACTGAGTTCGTAGTTTCTCATGATGGCCTTGATTTGAACCTGGACATCTTCGGGAAGTCCTCTGAGGTGAGGAGGAAGAGGGAGTTTTTCGAGGGTTTCCTTCGGGAGCTTCTTCATGACCTCGTCAATTTGACTCCACCTTTCGGTCCAAGAAAGGTCTTTGTTCTGGTTGATCTCTTCCAACTTACTGTAGACGTCGGCAGGAAGGATCTCCTTGAACTCTGATGGCGGCTGAAAGTGGATAATTAAACAAACAAAATCAAACTAGAAACTCTTTAAAACAACGAAGATAAGTTCTTTCTTTTAATTTATTAACTTTCTCAACTCATAAAATAGAAAATGAAAGTTGCCTTTCTGATATTTTTCGAAATTCTAGATGAAAAGAAGGAATCACCCCGGACACCCTCTCCTATATTTCAATTATGGCTAGAAAAGTAGTGACGACAACTGACATTTTTTGCACTCTTTTTAAACCCATTCAGTTACCAAGTAACGCTTAATAATTAATATAGTTTAAGATCAACTTACAAAGACAAATCCTCCTCTTTTTCCCCATCCGCGGCCGAAGGGCATCGGGAGGAAGGGGGGTCTGACGAGCATCTTCTGGTCTTCAGGGAGGGATTCAATGAGTTCAAAGAGTTTTTTATGTCTTTCGTCGAATCCGACGGAGAAATCGTTGATGATTTCCCTGGCCTTTTCCTGGACTTCCTGAGGGAGTTTGTCGAAGTTGGGTGGGAGAGGGAGCTTGGCAAGGATCTCCTTGGGAACTTTGGACATGGCCTGATCAATCTTGGTCTTCTTTTCCAGTTCAGAGAGGTCCTTGTCCTGGTGGATGGAGACTAGTTCGTTGTAGATGTCGTCGGGAATAACGTTCTTGAAGTTCGGAGGAGGCTGGAAAAGATTTTGAAATGTTACGTTTTCAACAACTCTTACCATGGGTGGGAGTCCTCTGAAGTGTCCTGGTCTGAAAGGCCCTGGGCCGCGACCGAAGGGGAAAGCAACAAGTCTTCTTTGTTCTTCAGGAAGAGACTCGATGAATTCGAAGAATTTCTTGTGCCTCTCGTCGAATCCAACAGAGAAGTCGTGGAGGATTTTTCTGGCTTGTTCCTGAACTTCTTGAGGGAGTTTGTCAAAGTTTGGTGGGAGGGGGAGCTTAGCGAGAATTTCTTTGGAGACCTTAGACATGACTTCGTCAATCTTATTCTTCTTCTCGGAGTCGGAAAGGTCCTTGTTCTGGTGGATAGAAACCAGCTCGTTGTAGATATCTTCAGGAAGAACGTCCTTGAAGCCCGGAGGAGGCTGAAAAAAGATTGTTAAACTTTGTATCCCTAATAATTCTCACCATGGGTGGGAATCCTCTGAAATGTCCCGGTCCGAAAGGTCCTGGGCCACGGCGGCCGAAGGGAGGAGGCAAGAATCTTTTCTGTTCTTCTGGGAGAGCTTCGATGATGGCCTTTGCCTTTTCCATCTTCTGGCTCCACTTCAGGGAACCGTCACTGTGGATCTCCTTCAGCTTGTCCTTGATGTCCTGAGGAAGTCTTTCGAAGCCGGGTGGAGGAGGGAGTTTCTCTAAAATTTCTTGGGGGACGGAGTCGAAAATCTCGTTGATCATCTTGATTTTCTCTTCCCATCTGAGAGAATGGTCTTCGTGAATCGACCTCAATTTATCCAAGGTCTCCTTGGGGAGGTATTTTTCGAATTCCGGGGGCACTCCAGGAGGCTGAATCAAGTCCGTTAAGTTTGATGAGAATTAATTTTCAAAGAACTCTCACCCCATGTCTTCTTCCGAATCTGGGAGCTCCCAGGACTACGGAAACACAAACAAGCCCTAAGGCAACGACGATCTGCCAACGGTTCATCCTCGAGAAAAGCAGTCTGATGTTTTCGCGAAACTCTCCCTTTTATACCAAAAAACGAGGAAACAAATAAATTGCCTGAGGACCCGCCTCTCGCGACGGTCCATCTTCGCTGGATCCATGAAAGTTGTTATTTGTACAGATTTTCGATGTTTGGATGGACTCGAGAAAGATCAGGACCAAAATCGAGGGTTGCTCGAGGACTTTGGTTCAAAAAAAGGACTGCGAGATAACAATAATCTACTCAGAAGACTAAAGATGAGTGATGTCATTTTAAGTGATCAGTCATCTAGTGATCTAGAATTTATTTTATCTGCGAAAGATCCCCGAAAAAAAATCTTTCGAGAAATTTTAAAAAGATACTTGAACTTCCAAAAGATTAATTTCTCTTTTGCCAAAGTTTGTTTTTTATCAATGATCGAGACCAATAATTCCTTTAATGTTGAATTTCCTCTGGCCACATCAACTTGGGGTAAACATTGTATTTTTGATTCTTCTGATTCATCCTCACGACCACAAAGACCAGATTCATTTTTGGCTAGAAGGACCGAAAAGGGAACTAAACTGACTCTCATCCAGATGACGTCTCTCTAGTCCCGAAAAATCACTGGTCACTAAGAGCTCTCGAGCAAACAAATAAGTCTATTTCACTTTCGGACACGTACAGCAGCATTAGTCATTTCGGGATACTTGAGGCAATAAGGATCTTTATCTCCATAGGTCAACAAAAACAACAATTCCTATTTTAAAATATCTAAATTATTCCCATCCAAGATTTTTTCTGACGACAGGATCGTCCAAAGCCTTCAGTTCTTCTTGCTTCTCCTTCAGCAGCAAATCCGGGATGTACCTGTGATCTTCGTCTGCCTTCTCGTGGATTTTCACGGTGATTTCGATCCCCACCGGAGCATGGGTTTGGATAAGTTCGAGGAACAACGGCAATCTGATTGACGGGACTGAAGCAATTCTGACTACTCTATCGTACTTTGCTAGTTCAATTTCGGAATCCGGAACGGTCGAATTTGGTTTGAACGTGACCACGTTTGTTGTTTCAGCTGCCACTGCGTAACTCTCGATTACTTCGAATTTGAATTTCCTCGCAACTCTGTCGACGTAAGCTTGGAATTTTTCCAATGGAACGAAATCATAACTCCGAAGACGGACATTTATGAACGGATATTCCGGATAGATTCTGGGATCTTTAAATTCTGGTTCATAAAGTTTTTTGGGGTCGATTTGAGGTACTCTAGAGCGGAGGCTAGCGAAAGAGCGTAGTTGAACTTGCCGTGTAATTCCTGTCGTCAGCTTTACAAACATCTAAAAATGAAGATAAAAAATGTGAAAATAAACAATACCAAACAGTATAGTGGTTTAAAAAACAGAGAAATGCAAAAAATAAAAATAGGAATCGGATCAAAACCGAAGGATGTCTACTGAAAAAGCCAAGCACAGCTTATTCTTTATACATGAAATGAGTAGAAGTAACCACCGTTACAATAAAGTGAATTAGGTGAATTTGGGATATACAGGTCCACCA
Source organism: Halicephalobus sp. NKZ332 (assembly GCA_009761265.1). NCBI lineage: Eukaryota > Metazoa > Nematoda > Chromadorea > Rhabditida > Panagrolaimidae > Halicephalobus > Halicephalobus sp. NKZ332. The sequence continues at coordinate 188,169 of VOSG01000001.1, read as the reverse complement.
AAGTTCTCGGGGTACGGCGCTCTGGGGGGCACCTGAGGACCTTTAGGTTGGTTATAATGTTGTTGCTTGAGAATCTCCGAAAGCTTCTCCGACTTAATCTTCCGCTTATGTGCCAAAGCTCGCTTCCCAGAGAACTGCGTCACGAACAGACTTGGGTCCAAGTTGCCGCTGCAGAACTGCTCGGCGACGGCCTCGCTCTCATCCTCGGCTTTCTTGGCTTCGGCTTGCAAAACTGCATTGACGGAATCTAGAGATCTCTGACACGCCACCTTGTCTGAAAAAAAGTGTTATTCGGGATATAATCAGGGTAAATGTACCAAGTTCTTTCTTCATGTTCTCGACATCTGCCTTCGCTTTCAAAGTTTCAGTGTAAGTCTGGGAGAGTTTCGTTCTGGCATCTTTCAACTTTGGTTCAAACGATAAATTGCATTCGGCCATCGACTTTGCTTGAGCCAACTTGACTTCTCTGTCCGTCGGTATCAATGTTATCTAGAAGCAAAGCGAAATCGAGATATTAAATCTTCACAAATCACATATTTGGATTCAAAAACAGAAACTAACCTGCGGCATGCCGTCAATGAGTGCGTCCAGTTTCGATTCATCGTCCATTAAACCTTGAAGATCTTGGTCTGGATAATTCTGGAGATTGAGCATGATGGAGGCAGTGCATGACTGGATCCAAGCGTCTGTCGATTGCATTCTGAAAGATGACTGACTCATTTCCCATCGATTATCGCAATATGATCACGTACTTTACATCACTGAGAAACATTCAAAAGACAATCGGAAGATGAAGAAACCGGGGAAACGAATTTCAACAAAGATATAAGTCAGCGTCATTATCGATAGCTAAACCGGCATTTCGCGTCGGGATTTCTCTTCGAAAAGACTCTCTGCTCAAAAAACATAAACTCCTCTGTTGTGCCTTCCTGATGCCTTGATTCCTTTCAATTTTGCACTGTTATTGTTCGATATAGAGGATTAACCATGTATGATGCTTATGCCAGGATCGATGTTGTCAAAAAGATCCCGGATATCACTGCTTTATCTGCTCACTGTGAGTTTTTATTTTTTATATGGAATCTAGTTCCCATTTTGCATGTGACATTTAATTTCTATCTTCCAGCTTCATTCGATACAGTCTACGTCGGTCTGAAAAATGGTTCCTTGCTCTGCTTCAAGCATCCAAATGACGCCGTTCGTCGAGGACACGAATGTCAAGTTTTCCGGGAATTCGAGAAAAAAACTGTTCGTGACTTGCAGTTTGTGGATTCTCTGGAACTACTTATCTCTCTTGCTGCAGGACAGGTAACGGTTCACTCTAGTAAGGAACCATTTGAAGTTGTGGCTGTCATCGACAAATATCCCCTAATAACAGCTTTTGCTGGATATGTCCACAAAGTTTGTTTCCTTCATATATAAACCTTTGATCCAATAAGTTTCAGAAAGAAAACACTTTGTTTATTGCCGTCTCAGCAAAACGACAACTCCGTATCTTCAAATTGATCCGGAAAGAGTTTGAAGAAATTCCGATCAATTTCAATCCAGCCACTTTCTTGGAAAATCCTGAAGTTATCAGATGGTGTTCCTCTTACTCCATCTACTTTGCCTCCAAAACAGACTACTCCTTTGTCCAGGTGTTTAAGGACGAGACAACCGGGCTGGGGACGAACATAGGCCTGGTCCAGACCTTCGCTAACAGGTCCCCGGATGCCCCTATTGTGTCTCTTCCTGACAGGGACATCGTTGGTCTTGTTCGCTCCTCCGTCGTTGAGTTCTTCAATGCAGATGGGATGAAAGTTCACAATGTCCCGAGCGCCAAGTTCACCGACCAGCCGAGTTGCCTGGTGTACGACTCGCCTTACTTGATAGCGGCCCTCCCGAACAACGTGATCGAAATCAGGTCCGTGGTCCCTCCGATGGTTATCCAGAAAATTGCCATCGACAAACCGATGTTTCTGTGCAATGGACCAAGGTATTTTTCAGTTTCAGACCTTTTTTGACTTTTTGGATTCCAGAGGAACAGTCTATGTTTCTGGAGCAGGATCAATTTTCGAACTGACTTCGAAGCCTCTGTTGAAGGATAACATCAAAAATCTCCTCGAAGACAAACAATTTGACCTAGCTGTTCAACTAACCGATCTCTGTGATAACATGACGACGAGGGAAAAGACTGAAGTCAAGAGGAAAACAGCTGCTAATTTGTTTGCTCAGAAGCGCTTCGAAGAATGTTTCAGAATCCACAAAGAAGAGAAAACAGACATTTTGTTAATTCTCCATTTCTTTCCAGCTTTGATCCCGGAGAAATTCAGATCGAAAGCCGATCAGTATTTGAAGGAGACTCATGATTTCCTTCCCTGTCCGGATTTCACTCAGAATGAATGGAAACAGGCAGAAATTGAACTGAGTGACTTGTTGAGCGAGGTCTGTTTTTTATCTAAAAACAATTTATCTCCCAAATTTCAGATGAGGACGGAACATGCGAAGGTTCTGGAGCAACACAAACAGAAGACAGTTGTGCTTTCCACTTCAGAGTTCAAGTATCACGAGAATGTTCTGGAATTGGCGGATACGGTATTGCTGAAATGCTACTTGAGAACAAGGCCGTCTTTCGTTCCCTCGCTTTTACGGTTATCCCATAACCACTGCAACGTCGATGAAGTTGCAAAAGATCTCTATAATGCGGGGAGATTTGATGATTTGTATCTTCTTTATTCCAAGAAAAACATGAGGAAAAAAGCTCTGGACATCTTGAAACAGCAATCGAGGAAGGAAGAAAGTATGTATTCTGGTCCAGAGGAAACGGTTCGATATCTCCAAACTATGGGTCCGGCGAATTTCGACCTTGTTAAGGAGTTCTCTCCTTGGGTCCTAGGAGAATCTCCGGAATTGGGAGTCAAAATATTTGCTTCGGATGACGTGGATGTTATTAAACAACTTAACCGGGAGCAAGTTTTGTCCTTCTTGATAGAGGAATGTGTTCCGGCTGTGATACCGTATTTGGAGCACATTATTTTCAAGTGGAAGGAAGACAGACAAATTTTCCATGAGGAACTCGTTGGGATGTACATCAATAAGGTGAAAAGGCTGATGAAGGATTACGTCCATGCTTTGGGTGAAAGTGAGTTTGTTTAGTTTACTAGAGAAAGTTTTATTTCAACAAAAGAATGTTAGAAATACTAATTTTAGATGAAATGATTCCGAGAAGGGGTGCAGAAGAAGGAGAACTTGGTGTGTATGGAAAGAAACTGATCAATTTCCTGGATTACTCGACGAAGTATAACCCGGCTGCAGTAGAAGCTCAATTGGGTGATGGTAAGTTTTTTGAAATAAAAATGGTCAATGTTCCGTAAAATGTCAAAAGTTATCAGACATTTTGCTTTTAAATTGACCAATAGAATAGGTGCTTTCTCGGGAGTAAACAACGTAATCAAAGTTGTTTTGTCATTGGAAAACACTGACATTGTTGAAATTTTTGATTTTGAGGCGAAAATTGTCTTTTAGAAATGATGCACGAAAAAGCAATTGTCTATGGCCGACTTGGAAGACACGAGGAGGCGTTGCTGATTTATGCCAACATGTTGATGGATTACGATCTCGCTGAAAAACATTGCGAAAAGTACTACAACGAAGGACAAAATTCCCAGATTTTTGTGACATTGTTCAAAGCTTATACGAACCCATCTTTGTTGAAGTCGTTTTCGTCGATGGAGAAGAAAGTCAAACATGCTCCTACTAAAATTGCTGAAGCTTTGAAGTTATTAACGAGACATCCTACTCAGTTGGATCCTGTGGAAGCTATACAGTTGTTGCCGGCACAAACTCCGTTACAGAAAGTTTGGCCGGCTTTGGAGGCAGTTATGGAAGCGATCAAGAATAAAGCGACATCGATTGAGATTCATTTAGCCGTTTCGCAACTAGCCCTTCAGAAGGCAGACGGGAACTTGAAGAAATTAAAATCGGAAAAAGTTGTGATCGATTATAACGTGAACTGTTTTATTTGTGGAAAAGGGATAGACAGTGCGTTTGTTAGATGGAAAGACGGGAAACTTGCTCATTACTCTTGCCACACGAAGCAGAACAGTTCTTTGGCAGGGAGTAAAGCGGATCAAGGAAGGCCAAAACCGGTACTTGATAGGAGAATTTCCAGGATCAGGACCGTTTCGTTGTTGTGATTTAATTTTTTGTTTTCTACGAAATTCACTTTTTTGTTAGTTGATTTGTGAAAGGGGTTTTGAGATTTACATATGAAATGAGAAAAGAATAAAGGATTTAACTGGAAACTTTGTGTATTAATTAGTCACGGAAGAGGAAGTGAAATATTTTAGGAAATGGATATGGGATATGCAAAGATTGGGCTGGGTGGGTGTAGTTTCACTATCTTGGGGAGGATTCGAATAATTTTCTCCACAGTAATCTAGCAAATAGAGAGTCAAGTTTTTTTTGGAATTTTTGATTTTAAGTTTTGGAGACTTCATGGATGAAAAACTTTTTAAAGACGAATTTCTTTACCTTTTCGAAGTTAGGACTTTAAAGGACTAAGAATTCAAAGAAATGTTTCATGTTTTTTAGAACTCAAAAATATTTTTAATCTTTTTAAAGATTTACTGGACGGAAATTGAAAGTGACGGGATCTATTTGGGAAATTTCTTGATTACTCTTCAGAAACAAATATTTCCAGCTTATGTGATGTTTACTTTTTCCTAGATGTCCGGATAAAACTTCCAGGATACATAGAAAATCCAGTAACGGAAGACAAATTGGCTCCATTAGGGGAGCAGTTGAAGTTTCTTTTTCAAAAGTGTCACGTGTCACTATGTCTCCTATCGTTATAAAGAGCTTTTGGAAAACTTGGTTTCGGTTTCATGAAAACTTGAAATACGTACTCTGGCACTTTGCATTTACAGCTGGATTACTTTCCTCGATAATTAAGTTGATTTTGAGGTCATACATTTTGTTCCGGGTTCGGATTGTCGTCACAATGTTAACTATGGTAATTACTCGGTCCCAACACGAAACTTGAATCTATTATCTTCGAGACAAATACTACTTTAAATTTGAAAAACAGAATACATTGTTTTTTGAGTAAAAGTACTTAAAATTTTTCACTTCCTCCAGACGAAGAATGTGTTTTTGCACATGGATCGGATATCATTCGTCCTTTAAATTTCGGCGTCTTCCTCGTCCTCCCCGTCTCTATTCAACTCTCATAAGCCCATTGTTTTTATTTTTTCTTTATTTTCTCGAAAAGGTTCGCCACATTCCGTGTTCTTGAAAAGTCTGGTCAATTTTCAAAAATAAAATTTCCCAAATTCGTTGTTTTTGTTCAATTTAGCCGCGTTTCAAGGCTATAAACTTTTATCCTGAAGCCTGTTAGTGTAATTTTGTTTTTTCAAAAAAGGAAAAACTGACAAATGACACATGGTCGAATAATTTCGTTTTATCCCTCCTTGGAATATTCCATCTTGGCTTTTGTAGTTATCAATGTCCTGAATTTTTGATGGGTTTCGGAAAGGATAATTCATAAGGGAAGTGAAAATTTTAAGATAGTCTTTGAAGGGAATAGACGCTAAAAATTATTCTGAATTTTAATCATCAAAAGTCACAAGTATTTCATAAAAGATTTTTGATTCAAATGAATTTCTAAACTTTTGAAAATTATAATCCCTCTATTCATGTTCTTTCAGACACAGTCCAAGGTAAGGGATTATTCAAGTCCGGAGGTAAAAATAAACCTTTTAAATTTTATCTTTCGTTTTTGCTGAACTGTAGAATTATTCTTTGCTTTTTCTGTAATTTTCGGGGATCTTTATATTTTCTTTTGCTGGATTAAATAATTTATATGCTAAACTATCAAATATTCCAAGAAGAAAACAACCTGAACGATGTTATTTACTTCCATTTTTTAGTTTTATTTTTTATTTCCTGTTTGATTTGCAAATTAGGAACTTCCAGAAAATTATAGTCTGTACTATAACCCGAAGGTTATTCCACAGTACAGCAAGTTATTTTCGTTAAAGTTTATCAAGTTTGAATTTCTAGAAATTCTATTTATGGTTATTTGTGTTTTCGACACAAATTCTCCACCCGAACTATAACTTTATTGTTTTTTTTATTTTTTTGTTTTTGATCATTATCTGTTTAACTACAGCGGTTATTTGAGACTTTCTGTTAGGTATTCTTTATTTGAAAAATTACGAGTTGCCCTTTGAACCTTAGGAGCGAAGCTTTTGGCTCTCAAAAATCCGGAAAAGTCCGGAAAAAATGGAATCATGCTTGGATTAACTTTGCTTACAGTCTCTTTCATATAAAAACAAATTCAAATTGTACTTTTTTATTTTTCCACAATTCCACAAGTCCAAATATCCATTACTGTTAATTCGAAAATTTTAATTTTCCCTTTAATGTCCCCATGACATTTCGAAATCCAATATCCAATTTCTAGTTTTTTAATAAGTTTATTTCCTGTAAAACGGCTTTTCCAAAAACAGTCACTAAAAATATTCCGCTAGAAATCCTTGAAAAATTCAGTTTCCAAAGTCTTTCCTGTTTATGTCTCTGATAAAGAGCATCCGATAAAATTTTCACAAGTGCGAATGCTTTCGTCATGACATTTATTGTTTTGAGACTTGGTACTAATAGTCGCTATTGTAGGAATCTGAATAAATAATATTCAACTATGAATTTAGTCTCTTTCAAATGCGTTAAATATTATGGGTTCTCATTAACGAAACTCCAATTTCTCGCTGCTTGTATTGCTAATTTCGTTCACGAGGTCGCCAGCATTCCAGCGGAAGTTAAAGTTCCTCACAGAAATCCACCAGGGACTGAGGAATTCACGGAAATTGCTACTACCGAGGTGTGTGAAATCAAACAGGAATCCGTAACTTTCGTGACTTAATGAAAGAGTACCAACATTGTAATTTTCTGTCGGAAATTACAAAAAAGAAACCCACATTACCTTATTTTCTCTATTTTTCAAAATAGGATTCTATTTGTTGGTATTTGTGTAGTAAATTTTGATTTTCCAGATGCCGTTGTGCTCCAAAATCTGTACGAATTCCCTCTACTACTGCGCAAGACTCCCGGACGGAACCGAAAACTGCGAAATGGACACCACGATGCTGGCAGTCGTCGTCATCTCTGCCTTGTTCACAGGAATCTTGTTGCCTTTGGCATGCATATCATTCTATGTCTGCGGGATTTACAAGTACGTCTTCACATGTTTTGGATCGAAGAGGCCAGAAGACGTGTCCTTACTGGAAAGGAGGGATTTCGACACCTTTCCGTCCATGCAGTCCACGGATTCGGAAAGAGCTCTTCGGCCTTATCCGATTGAGAGAATATACAAGAAGAATCCAAATAGGTTTTCCCATTCCCAAGTCAGTTGGGGCTGAGTTTTTGTATTAAAAGTTAAATATGGCGAAATACAGGGATTTTGTAAGTTTCGTAATAAAACAAATAAATAACATAAAAATGGCATTCAGAAATATTCAAAAGCTAAACTTAATCAGGATGGCAACATTCTAGTTATATGAGTCGCCAGCAAAGTCCTTTCAGTTAACGATCATGTTGTAAAAGTTAAAAGCGTTTACTACGAAAATGTCTCCAAGCGAATTTCTAGAACTTTCCAGAATTTCGATCTCGAATGTACTTTAAAAACACAAAAGTCAGTTGAAAATTATTGCAAAGTTGTCTCGATACGAATTTCCAGAACCTGTTAAACTCGACTCAGTACATTTCTCTCTAATTCCTCCTTGATTATCAGATAATAACAACTTCCACTAGGCTCTGGAGAACTTTGGCTGGCAAAATTGCAAAACACGGATCCATAAATTCGAATAAAAGATGTTAGTCTCGTCGACAATTGCTCCGAAAATGTCGGACATTCCGGTTTTTGGCAAAGTGCGCGCAACTCTTTTGCTTCGTGTCCCGTCTCCATCTTTGCAATACTATGTGACGTGTTCGTTGTATTGAGCTTCTTCCACTTCCCACTTTATTTCTTGGTAATTTCTTTGTTTTTTAAATTATTAACCTCGTGATGATGACCCGGGATACGTGAATTTAACATTTGTTACTTGTGGTTTTCCAGGAAACTGAGGTCCTTGTTTTCCCTACTTTGAATCATGACAACTTGGGATAATTATTTGGAGAATCAAAGAGACGTTGACGGAATTCAATTCACTTGGAACGTGATCCCTCATTCCAGAGTCGATGCTCAGAAGCTTGTTGTCCCCGTTGCATCGTTTTTTACCCCCCTAAAGGTTGGTTCATATATTGACATCAGCGTTAACATTAATATCAATGTCCACACTCGTTTTGCCTTCGAGCTGACTTAAGTCCTTTCACTTCAGGAGCGACCAGAAGGTCAACCAGCGCAACCTCCATTGGAATATGACCCTGTTCTCTGTCAAAAGTCCACTTGCAAATCCGTTCTCAACCCATTCAGGTTTGTATTTCTTGCTTTCCTATTTACCTCCATTATTGCTATTCCAGTGCTGTGGACTTCCGTTCCAAGACATGGACCTGCAGCTTCTGCAATCAGAGAAATCCCTTCCCTCCTCACTATGCAGCGATTTCTGAAGAGAACCGTCCTCCAGAACTCTATCCCCAGTTCGCTACGATCGAATACACACTGAGGAAGGCCACGACCCTTCCCCCGATCTTCCTTTTCGTCGCTGACACTTGTGTTACCGAAGAGGAGATGGTTGCTCAGAAGGAGTCCTTGAAGAACGTTGTGTCTCTTCTTCCTGCCGACGCCTTGGTTGGATTGATCAGTTTCGGAAGAATCATCGAAGTCCACGAATTGAACAATACCAAAGAGATGTATCGATCCTATGTTTTCAAGGTAAGTTAACATTAATTTTTATTTAGTTTGGTCGTAATATAACTAGGGCAAACAGTAATATTGTCGACAGTTAAATCTTGTTTGATCAGCGACCCATGACGATTGTTCCACCGATTCTGCTGTACCTTTTAGAAAGAATTGGGTAGAATGGCTGGAATTTGAATTTTTCGGTTAATAGTTGATCGGAACTTACTTTGCTGAAGACACGGCGTTCGAGTCCGGGATAGTCAAACTTGCTCTCGAAAATGGCATTTAGATCTCTTTCTTCCAGTTGAGGACGCATGATTTGGGCAAAGTTCGTATTTCTCAAGCTCGAATCGGTATCAGGGAAGCTCAATCCACAGGCAACCAAAACGAAGAGAAAAAATAAAGTTTCAACTTTAGAATTCATCTCGAGTTAGTCAATAAACTCTAGCCTAAAACGTGTCACTTTAAGTAATGAATTAAATTGCAGAATACGCAAAAACGCTTTTTTGGTCCTTTTAGGAAATTAAAATCATGGCTGCAAAAAGATTAAATATCAAATGTTTGATTTTATTTTTTCCAGGGAACGAAAGAAGTAACTCAAGAGCAGATAAGAAAGATCTTGGGATTGACCATTGGGAAACCTGCTGGATCCGGAGGTTCTGCTGCTGCAACTCCAGCTCCTGGTGCAGGTCAAGCACCGTTTGCCTTCCAACAACCTGCTGGTCCTGGCGTCCGTGGACCGGCTCCTGGAGTCCAGCCTCTTCCAGGACAACCAGGGCAACAAGGTCCTCAACAACATGGAGCCGTACCGTCTAACAAATTTTTACAGGTGAGAGATTAGATTCTTGTAAGACTAGGGGATGAGAGGATTAACAGAGTGCTATAGGAATTGATGTAAGAAGGAAATGATGGGAAAAGATGTCTTAAGATCTTAATCTAAATGCGTTGCTTTCAGCCTATTAGTGACTGTGAAAGTTCTTTGTTGGAAAGAATTAATTCATTGACCATTGATAAATGGCCAAAGGTTCAATCAACCCGTCCATTGAGATCAACTGGAAATGCTTTGGCTGTTGCAGTTACATTGTTGGAGGTTTGCTACCCAAATACAGGAGCTAGAATTATGATGCTAATCGGGGGTCCCTGTACTCACGGTCCGGGAATGGTAATCAATGAGGAACTTAAGAATCCAATTAGATCTTGGCACGATATTAAGGAAGATAATGTTCCGTACATGAGAAAAGCAACCAAATTTTATGATGCCCTTGCTACCAGAGCAGTTAAAAATGGGCATGCGGTTGATATTTATTCGTGTGCTTTGGATCAGACGGGGATGACGGAAATGAAAAACTGTTTCAATTCCACGAATGGTATGTTTTTATGATTTTAAAATTAAGGGATGACGGTTTTAAATTCATAACATGGATTTCTCTGAAAGTAGCATGGGAAAATAGAATGAGTAATCATCTTTGCGAATTTAGGTCATGTTGTAATGGCAGATTCGTTCAAATCTACATTATTTCAACAGAGCTTCAAAAAAGTTTTTGAAAAGGACAATGCCGGATTTTTGAAAATGGGTTTTAATGCGACAATGGAGGCAAAAGTCGGACCAGGAGTTAAGATCGAAGGACTACTTGGATGCGGAGCTAGTGCTGGTGTTAAGAACGCTGTTGTCAGTGATAATGAGATGGGAATCGGAGGAACATGTCAATGGAAGTTTTGTTCCTTGACACCTCGTCATACATTTGCTTTTATGTATGAAATTGCTGCTCAACACGGTACTGCTGTTCCTCAAGGTGCTCGAGCGATGTTCCAATTTGTGACTCAATATCAGCATCCTGATGGAAGAAAGAGAATCCGTGTCACAACTACTTGTAGAAACTGGGTTGATATGAGTGCGCAACAAGGTAGCGTTTCGTATGGATTTGATCAAGAAGCCGCTTCTGTGATAATGGCCAGATTGGCATCATATCGTGCAAGTCAAGAAAATGATTCACCTGATATTTTAAGATGGCTAGACAGAAGCTTGATAAGATTAGTTCAAAGATTCGCTGAATACCATAAAGATGATCCAAACTCATTGAGATTGCCGGAGAAATTCCAGTTGTACCCACAATTTATGTTCCATCTTCGAAGGTCTCAATTCCTGCAAGTTTTTAACAATAGTCCTGATGAGTCTGCCTTCTACAGGTTTGTTAATATTGCAGTAAGGTTTCAAATGAGTGTTTATTCGTTGGCTTTAGACATGTGTTGATGCAAGAAAGTGTTATGGAGAGTACGACGATGATTCAACCGACGTTGTTCTCCTATAGCTTCAATGGGCCTCCGGAAGCTGTTCTCCTCGATGCTTCTTCCATTCTGCCGGATAGAATCTTGTTGATGGATGATTACTTCCATGTTCTGATTTATCATGGCCAAACTATCGATGCTTGGCGGAAGATGAGCTATCAGAACGATCCACAATATGCTTCCTTTAAGCAGCTGTTGGAAGCTCCAGTTGCAGATGCTACTGCTATTTTAACTGATAGATTCCCTGTTCCTCGTTACATCATCACTGAGCACGAGGGATCCCAAGCGAGATTCTTGCTTTCTAAGGTTAATCCCTCAGTGACTCATAACAATCCTTATGCTCAAGACGGAGCTCAAGCAGTTTTCACAGATGATGTTTCCCTTCAAGTCTTTATGGAACATTTGAGAAAACTTGCTGTCAGCGTTAATGCGTGAAAAAAGTAATTTTTGGGAAGGTAATTTATTTTTATAAAAGTTAAGGTTTACGATTGGAAATTATTTTTATCTGTAAAATGAAAGCTTATTGAAGTTTTGTTTATTCACCATTTCTTCTGTACGAAGACGTTAGAATTTGTTTCTCGGCATCGTAATTAACAATGGAGCCACTACCATAGTCGGAGTGGTAGATACTAGTGGTTAATCCTGGACAACCTTGAGGATCGTTCTCGGCCAAAGATGAATTTTTTTGTCCCAATGAGCAGAGGTTATGGAGGTCTAGAAGGTTGAGTACTTTTAGTTTTATGAGAATTTCTGGATTTAGAGAGGAAAAGGAATTAGTGATTCTGAGAGTTTGAGTAGGAAAGATGACTTACACTTTCGCTGTGTTAACGTCATGTGACCGGTTTCATGATTCACGGCACAGTAGTATTCTATTTTGCCGGCCTTTACTCGAGTGCCAGGGGATATCTCGACTTCACCGAGCATGCAGCCTGAGAGTTGACTTTGAGAAACGAAAGAAAAAAAAACTTACTTATGGGTTTGTATGCGACGGTGCCATTTTGATTGAGACATTGATAGGAGAAAAGACGACTTTTATGGACATGACCAAGGTTTATACGCTTTGCAGCGAATGTGTTCTTGGCAGTGCATCCTGAAAGATACTATAGTACAGCAAACTTAGTCTGGAAATTACCAGTTGGGAACAATATTCTTCGTTTTGCATCGGGTCCAACAAGACAAATATATAGAACATGGTTCACGATGTACCTATGTCCGTGTGGACACTTTGTGACATCAGGGGTCGAGAGGGAGGGATATGTTAAAGGCAGTGCTTGTCTGGCAGCTCTCGAAGCATTCTCCCCTGCAATCGAAATCCCGGAAACTGTATTTATTCCAACAACTGCAAATAAAATCCAGAGAAAAATTTCTTTCATTGTTTAAAATTATGCATTTCTAGTTTGCACTAGCTTTATAAGTCTTTGGAAACAGGTCAAGGATAGATTTCCTTTTCAAATTTGTTCGGAAAGTGAAAAGTCAAAAAGAACAATAATTAAACGAATGACAGGATACATTGAATGATTTCCGGTCAAGGATTTTGATCTAATTTTTTTTGAACAAAGTATCCTTGTTCGAATAATTACCGAATTCAATATCTCAACAACACCATCGAAAATGTATTTCTTACATGGTCCTCCGTTACAGTATCCTCTGACGAAAGTTCCGCATCTTTAGCTGCTGCTTTGAAAATTCCCCTGACGACATCGATGGTTACTGTAGACAAAGCATCGACAGCAGTAGGCTTCATCTTTTTTGTCTCCCCAGAAAGAAGTTCCTCAAGATAAGATTCCATTTCAGCTTTTACAGACATCTAAAGACCAATTCAAATTAACTTGCAAAACAACCAAAAATATCAAAATGTTAATCAACATAAGTCCACTCGATAAAATTTACCCTTTAATTATTGCTGATTTGTCAACATAATTTTTTCCCATCCCAACAACAAAATATTCAACTGAGCTTGAAGATAATGGCATTCGCTTCTTGCTCGACTCTCCAAGGCTTTCAAGAGTTTCAGTTTCTTCCTCGAAAATTCCATCGCTCTAGGAACACTCATTTCTGCGAACAAATCATCTGTCAATCTGATTGCAATAGGACCTTCTTTCATGACTTCCGCCTCTGTGAAGACAATTGGAGACAATGCGCTCATTGTTGAAATTTTTTTTCCTTTGGATTCAAATTTACCGTCTTTCCACCCCAGATACTCTTCGCAGAATTTTACCAACTTCTCATATTCCTCCTGTTCTTCGAGGATCTTCTTGTGCTCCAGAAGCTTCGATTCCAATTCTTTCTGTCTTTCTAAAAGATATGCTTCCATCTAAAAATAAAAACAAAATCTCAAGGAACGTTTAAATTAAAAATATCAGGAATCAAACCCTTGGAATTCACCTCAATTTTATCATCAAATTACATCTATAAACCTCAGTTTAAAATTAATTCCGAATGAATGTTAGCCTAATTATCATTCCTTCGTCTTATACTTGTTTAGAGACTGAAAACCATCTCAAACGCACGGGTAATTCCAACGTCGTTCATGTTGAAGTGGATAAGACCAGCAAGAAGGAAAATAGTGCAAACGTAAGCCAATGGAACAGCCATTTTAGCGACTGTTGGTCCGACCACAATTGGACGAGCATAATCATTGACAACAGCAACAAATCCCCTAAAGCAAATTGATAAAACGATCACTGAAACAAGTCAAACCAATGGATATGAAGAGTCAATGCAGCAGTCAGGAGCATATCCATCGTCGTTCCATGGATGAAATACGAAGCCGGAATCAAAGGAAGCATTGCAGCAGCAAAATAACGCTCGAATTTGAAATGGAGAGCATGAGCTCCATAGGGCTTTCCTTCGGCAACAGCAGTGGCAGTGCTACGGTACGATGGAGTCACAGAAACAACCGGGAGTTGCTTCATCAGGAGAGATGGGCGAAGACGGAGAGAACCCAAAGCAAGACGAGACAACGACATCTAAATCCGAAATTAAATAAACCAATATTAAATGAAAATCAAATAGTATTGGCTTCAAACCAATAATTATCCACAACCAATACATCATCGAGTCAAATAAATATTAACGATCAAAATTCAACAAGATAAAGGAGATCAAGTTCAATATGTCGGCATTTTCTCTAGCCGTTCAAATTCCACAGATTCGAAAACAATTGCTCCTTCACTTTGTTCAGCTTGCTGCCCAAAGGCTTGAGGTAAACCATGTTTTTCCATAACATTTTCATGTTCATTCGTTTCGGCAATTTCCTCTTTCTTTTCCTCCTCCGCTTCAACTTCCATCGCCTCTTGTTCCTTCGCTCTTCTTGCGTCCTCTCTCGCTCGAATTTCCGCTTGTTCTTTTTGATATCTCTCAGTGATGAGTCCCAAATTATTGATATAAAACTCATGGCTAAATCTAACCATATGATCAGTGTCCATGATTCTGATTGGTTGCTTTATCGGAAGAGGATCTCCAACAAGTCGTTTCGTTCCAAAAAGTTCATTTGGCGAAAGCTCGAGAGTCGTAGATCTCCTACAAAGTTGACTAAATGCAGGTGTCAGCTCAAAGCAGTTCTTGAATAAATTGACTCTTGCAAGAATATACAACCCAAGTCGAGCTCTTGACAATGCCACAACGAGACGACGAACATCCCTCAAGTGACCAACATGATTCGTTCTCACCAAAGAGAGAATAATGTAGTCGTTTTGCTGGCCTTGGAATCGATCTACTGTTGCGATCTAAAAATAATCCAATCAGAAAATTTATTTTTACAGTAACAAACCTTATGGGGTCTTCCAATGACAGGGTTATCTCCACATTTCTTTTCGATCACATCTTGGATCAATGACACTTGTCCGTTGTAAGTCGTCAAAATAGAAATCTTCTCTGCCGGATATCCCAGAACTCGCATGTAGATAAACAAAGCAGCGGCGTATTCGGCTTCTCCAAGATTCTGGTAAAAGAACGCACTCGGTGTCGACTCGCCAACTCCATTGAAATCAGGAACGTTAATCAATTGGTAATTGCAAACGAAGCCTGGATTCTGAAGACCATATTCTCCCTGTTTAACATGGTCAAGATCGTTCAAACTCAGATATCTCCAATTATAGAGAGCAGCAATTTCAGGACGAGCACGTCCTTGAGCATCGAGTTGGATATGAGGGACACCCAATCTTACAAACCTCGCGAACAAACTCTGCTCCATATTGGAATACTTCTGGAAAGTTACATTCTGGACAATCGGAGGAAGTTGGTGATGGTCTCCAATCATGATCCATCGCTTCAACCTGTTTCTGCCATCATTAGGATCCTGTAGAAGCAAAGGAATAAATGTTTCGACCTCCAAAATCTGTGCTGCTTCTTCCATCAAAATATTATCATAACGGAAACCGAGATTAACGAGATCTTTTCTTCGCAATGCTGCATGAGTGCACGTCATAGCAATAATTTTCGCTTCTTTCACCAAAAGATACTCAGTCCTGTCTCTTCCATTTCTCAACAGTTCGAATGCTCTGAATTCTTCCAATTCACCAAAAAGATCAGTCAAAACTTTCCAGCAACTGAGAGCAAGTTCATAGTCTCCATCATCTTCTTTGAAAAATTCCTCTCCTTCTCTCTCAAAGTATTTCTTAAATGGGAATTTCTCAGCAACCTTGGACTTGTCTTTTTCAACAGCTTCCATGAATTCATCCCACAGTCTACAAACAATAAAGCGGTAAAATTGTCCGGCAGTTTCACAGGAATATCCGACGTCTCCAACTTCTCCCAAAGAATCACGCAGTTTTTCAACTTTTCTCAATAGTTCAATTCTATGAGACAACACATAATTAACTCGACCATATCTGGAAAAATCCTTCTCCGTTTCCAAACTTTCTTCTCCATGACCCAATCTTAAAAGATGTCGTTCATCCACATTCAAGGCAATAATCTTTTCAAACAGCTGATTCAGAGCTTGGTTGGAGTGAGTAACAATCAAAGTTCTTTGTTCCGGCCAGTTGTGATAAATATTCGAAATAATCTGGACAGCCACGTCAGTCTTACCGGTTCCAGGAGGTCCAACAACAACCGTCAATCCAGGTTCTGTTCCTGATTTAATTGCTTCAACTTGAGTAGGTGTAAAGTTAATCGCATTCCTTCTCTTATCACCAGCAAGTTCCAGAGCTTTTGAAAATCTCTCATAAGGTTCCACAACAATCGAGTCATCTCTTTCCCCTTCCTCCAAATTATGCTGTGGAACAAGGTCCATAAAAGTCAGCTTAAATCCTGGATCTTCTAGCCCCTCTGCCTTCTCCAATCCAGTAATTTTACACCCAGGGAAGCTGTTCTTAAGATGTTCTGCTGACAAAAAAGTGTCATTGAAATCTATTGTCGGAATAGGACTTGCCAACTTCGAGTAATGAGCAGAATCAGGGTCACCGTAACCAAGGATCAAGTCTTGAAGCCAATCAGGGACAACAAAATCGGTGTTCAGCAATTGTCGAATTGTGCTTAAAACTGCTTTAAAGTTGTTTGTTTTTGGATCTCTTCTGATTATCAAGTTCAATGTGTAGTAAACATCCAGATCTTCATTTTGCTGATCGATAAAATACTGATTCGGATCTAGCCAAATTCTGTACTTCCTCATATCCCCAGTCAATGTTTTCAGCACATCTCGATGCTCCATTTCTTCCACGACTTTGCCTTCGTTGTCAATGAGGCCGTCAATTTCACAACCTCTGACTGCAACCACCTTGATCTGCTCGGAGAACGATTCCCTCGGATTAAATCGAGTTCCCACAGGCAACAAAGGAACTACAGTAACCAAAAAAAGAACATCGTGTCTATGTAGGTTCTCCCATTCCTGTCTCAGATCCTTTCTATTCGGCAACGTGACCGTCAAATCAGCAGTAACTTCAGCCGGAGCTCTTTGTCCAATTAGTGGCTTCGAAATCTGAACAAATCTAAAATCCGTAACAGGTAGAGCAAATCTGGCCCATCCACCCCAGACAACTTGGTTGTTTCCGTGTTCATGTTGCCAAGGCCTCATCCGGAACAACGTTGTTTCAATGTCGTGTCTGACCTCGTCTGAAAAGTTCGATATATTACTGTACAAAAAATTGAACCTACAAGTTGACTCCATCTGGAACAGAAGGAAATTCCTCAACAAATAGTCATGAAGTGTCAGGAATTGGAAATTCAATTTGGGTAGAGCGAGGACATTGTCCCCGTCATACTCGTCGTAAGGAACGAGATCTTCGTCCCAAATAGTCTTCTCACTGGGGAAAATCGGTTGTTCGTTCAATTGTTGAAGCTGATTCGGTCGTCGTTCACAATGGAAGACAATCACATCGGTCAAAAACTGCTTCGAATAAGACTCGCTCCAGTCAAATTGCTCTTTTTCTTCCTTCGTCGGCACCAAGTGCAGGTATTCAGCAAAACTGTAGAGATCATCTTCATCCAATTCCGAGAGCTGTTGGGAGAGAACTTTCGGAGTGTCAATCGACGAAGCACTGAGGAGGTAAAACGAAGCCATTCTTTCCCTGAAGAACTTGAAGGCAGCTTTTTGGAGTTCGACAACGTGGTCGTAATGCTTCTGGACCATCTCGTTCTCCGTCAAGGCCATTCCGTTGACATCGTCGATTTCGAATCTCACGTAGAATTTCAACCTCGTAATCAACTTGCAGAAGAGAGCTCCAAATTCAGTTTTGATAAAGTCCGATTGCGCTGCTTTTACAAGGAGATGAGAGTAGATGATCAGTTGGTTGAAGAACCTTCTCGTTGCTAACAGAGAGATCATGTCGATGGCGAATTCCAAAAATCTCTCAAGATATCTCACTGCTTCCGGGTCGAATGGAGTTGTTTCATCATCCACAAAAGCTAGAGTCTTCAGGAACTTCTGGATCAACTTCCAGAGAGCTGTTCTGTTGAAATGGACGGACTTTTGTTGCTCTTCAGGTGACTCGGAAAACTTTGACTCCAACTTGTTCCAATATTTCAGCAACTTTGGAGATTTCGAAAGCAACGCTATTCTCTGGCTCTAAAACAACGTGATAAATTGTGGCAAAAAGAACGGTGCTCTTACCGGGAATAAGTTGATCAACACATTCAAGGAGGAAATTTTAACAATTTCCTTTCTCACCAAATCGACTTCAACTGAATTCACCGCATTCACGAGAAACGTCAGAACCGCAGTTTGTTCCACAAAGGTGATCCCTTCTTCCTTCAAGCTAAGAGTGAGAACTTTGGTGAAGAACACCGGAAATAAATCGGGCTTGTTGATGAGAGCTGCCCAAGCAGGAACTCGTTCGCGGAATTTTTCATTCAACATGATTATGATCGATAACACATGGGCATCTGTCGAATCTTCAGTGAAGTTGGGCCATAAATATGCTTCCAAGTACTGGCTAAAAAGGTAAGGAAATTAATAGCAGAGGAAAATGACAAACCTGAATTCAAGAAGCACAATTTTTCTTTTCACAAAACCATCCTTCAAGAGTTCTTCGTTATAGATATCCTCGATAATTTCCGGATTATAAGCTTCGTGGCGGTCGGAGAAGGGGGCCCAGTATTTTGCGGCGATCTGAAAGGGAAGCATGGATATAAAGAAACTCAAGAGAATATAGTAATAAAGAACGAACTTCAGTTATTTGATCCTGCTGCATCGCCGAGATCGTTGGCGGGACCCGAGTTTGTGATCTACCCTTGGCCATTTCTAAAAGAGGAAAACTCGTATGAAGATAAAACGACAACCAGGATCTTTCATCAACAATGAACAGATTCGCGGGAGACCAGAAAAGCCGAACTTCGTTTTCTTGTCAGGACCGACTTCACGAGTTTCCACCTTTGACGAATTTCCATCGATCAAGATTCCAACTTGGTTCTTTTTCTATTTTATATTTCCATAAATAAATATGCTTATTCTTTTTGTATGGTGTTCGGACTCGTATGTTGGAGGTATAGATATTTTGGGTCGATAGATTAAGGGTGCTTTGGATTTTGATCAGGAATCCGGTCAACAATCAATGTCAGGTTTGTTTGCTTTTCTTCTTTTACATTCGTTCCTGTATAGAGTTATTTTTCCAGGTCGTGAGGAACCTAGAAGAAGGACTTGGAATTGCCTTCGGAATGGGAAATACCTGAAATTAAATTTAAATAGGAGCATTGGGAACTAGATTGCTCGGAATTTATAAGAACGATGGAGTCCTCGAGACAAGCTCCATGTTCTCAGAGCTATGTTCGAAATTAGACATCACTTCCAGTTGTTAGCAACGTGGAAGACTCCAGAAGTCAACGTTGTAATGAGATGCAGTTAGTGAGAAGAGATTTCTATAGAGCAATTTGAGTCGAAAGACAGAACTGGTTGATCAGAATATATGATGTGATCTCGGAAGTGTTTTCGATGATAATGGATATCCGAATGAAATCCTCTCTCATTTTCCCGAAATCTCTACGGCTGATGACAGTATGAACAGCCTTGATGGTTTTTGATGAGGATTGGTTAATTTTCAGACTAATAAAACAGATAATCATTAAATGTTAAGAATAATCGTTACGACGATCGAATATCTTTTTTGCTTTTGAATTGTTATCTTTTAAACTTTTTAGTTTGCCATGATGATGCAGCCTGCGGATTCGGCAGTGGCTGAATTGTTTCGGAATTTTTCTCCGGAAATTGTAGCAGAAAAACTAACACGGATTTATCAGAATGGACAACCAGGAACCTTGTTTTGCAATTTCTATTACCCTGATGCAATACTGGTGAGTTGACTGTGGATTTCGACTCTGACTAATTGTTCGAAATAGGTACTACAACACCTTCAACGTCACGAGCCTGCAAGGGACATCCCGTGGATGTTGTTCGGCAGGGATGTTTTCGGAAAACAGTCTTTGTGCTATAGAATAAGTGGAAACACGATCGAGGTGAAGAGGATTCCCGGACAAATAAGTGCTGGTTGGAGGGAGATTCCTCAAGGCGTTGTCGTCGTCATTAGACACGAGGAGATTGCTAGGAACGGAATATCTTTCAACGACGAAGTGAAGAAACTCCATCTGCAGTTCACTTTCAAAGATCTCTGGGCAGCGGACTGTTTTGTTTTCTATTTCGTCGAGAATGAAGCTGTGTCGTTGTTCACCGAAAGGTTGGAGAACTCAATTGAGCACGTCCAGACTTTCCAAGTCCCTGGATGTGACGACTTGTTCAAAATCAACACTCAGATCCTCCCGGACGAAGAAGTAAAGGAATCAGAAGAAGAGTACGTGAGGCAGTTCATCGATCTATTCAGAAAAGTCATGGCTCGGAGATATCTGCCTCCGCCCCATGGAAATGTCCCCTTGATGTTCCTTTTTTCTGGAGGAGTTGATAGTCTTTTCGTGACGATGACGGCGGCTTCGATGGCAGACGAAAATCAAGAATTCGTCCTTGTGAACGTGTCTTTTTCTGAAGATGGAAACGACTTCGAAATTGCTCCAGACAGAGGGAGAGGAGTTTCTGCTTATAATTTCTTGAAGGAAAAGTTCCCAGAGAGGACATTCCACTTTTTGAGAGTGAATGTCACAAAAGAGGAACTACAACTAGAAAGAACGAGCTCGATTGCCAAGGCAATTGCTCCAGGATATTCGGTTCTTGATGATTCTATCGGCTGCGTCGTATGGTTTGCTTGTAGAGCTCGGGGAATCGAGGATGGAGTCGAAACTAGGTGAGTTTTTACACAAATTTACTTTAAATGGTCTTCAAAAGTTTCAGCTACGACAAGGTCATTCATGTGCTTGTTGGATCTGGATCAGATGAAATCCTCGGGGGTTATTCCAGACACAGAGGACGGTTCGAGAGAGAAGGTTACGATGGTCTTTTTGCGGAGTTGAAACTGGAGATTGAGAATATCGGAAACAGGAATCTCGGCAGAGACGACAGGGTAGCCCTTAGCAATAACAGACTCATCACTGCTCCTTTCCTCGACGAAGAGGTCGTCAGATTCGTGAACAGTCTCCCGATACAAGTCAAAGTGGACTTTTCGAAGCCCAGGGGATTTGGAGAAAAAGTCATCTTGCGGAATGCCTTGAAGCAACTGGGATGTCCGGAGGCCCTTTACACTGCTCCGAAGAAAGCTATGCAGTTCGGGACGAGGATCGCGAAGTTGGAGAAGACGGGAGAAAAAGGATCGGACATTTGCGATAGACTCAAGATACCCAATGAGGAGTCGGCCCAAGCGACCATCATGGCCTCGGATTGAATCGATACTTTTTCAGTTATTTTCAGAGTGGATTAATGAAGAAATTCCTAATTGGATTGGTGCTCGTGTTGACTTGGAAATGAATCCATCAGGGATATAAATATGCTGTAAGGTTTTCCAGAAAAGTTGGAACTGGAAATGATAAGCCTCCCATTTTAATCCACGTCTTCTGGGGCTTATCAAGAGAACAGATAATCTTGTTTCCTCAAAGTTTTCGATGACGTTGGCTTTGGGAATTCTGTTTCGAACTTGGTCAGATAATTGTTTTGAATTCCTTTATTTCGAAAAACAGCTTTTGGACACTTTGTTTTGGAGAATCCGGGTTCTCGAAATCAATAATGTTTTCAGCTAGAACTCAAAAATAAATTTTTATTGAATTTTCGAAATTGAAAATAACTCAGTGTTCAAAAACTAGAAATTTTAATGTTATTTGTGGTTATTTATTTTTCACCAAAGGTCAATTTTTATTTTCGTCCATAATGAAGCAGCTGCAAAAGAAAAAATTAAATGGATTTTTCCAGCAAGCAAATGATGAACTTTTTCAAATTTTCTATTCTAGTTTAGAATAGACTAGATTTTCGAGAAAACCTTGCTTCCGAAAACTCAGACATACTGTACTTGCCTGAGGCTAGGAACGTTTATTAATTATCTTTTTTGTTCAACCTAAATTTTCTTTTTTAAAATTCAATGTGACCTTCGTTGGTCTTCCTTCAGGCTGTTTTATTTTTTATTTTCTTCTTGGGCAATTTCGAACTCTTTGAATTCGATTTCCGTGTTAAAGATAATTCTCAATCGGGAAATCCTCATTACCGATGTCGTATTCATCTAGGAATTCCCCGTCGGAATGTCCTCGAGACCGGAAATTAATAATCTATGGAAAATCCCTGTTTTGAAGAATTGTAGGAGTATTCCGAAAATACGATGATTTGTTCGATCTTGTTCCTTGTTTATTTCCGAAATTGCAACTACCATCTGTTAATTTTTCCCATTGATTTCGTAGAGTACGATTATTATATTCCCGTTTTTAAATGTCGTTTTGTTTTCAAAAGAGTTTTTCCTAGTTTGGTCTATAATAGGAAATCTAATAAAAAGTATTAGAAATTAATATGGTCTTTTAGTTTGAATGATAGACCTTTTAAAACTTTTTGGGTAAGTTTATTGATTTCAAGTTCTCTGAATGAAAATAATTTGGAAAATTTATGTATTAATTTCCACATAAACTCAATCAAAAAGCTTTACTCAATGCAGGGAATTTACTTCAAAAATGAGTGAAATTAATAAAATTGAGATTTGAAAAATACAAATCCGAAATTAGTTTTCGCTCGTATTTTCCTATATTCAATCTGTGAAGTCTCGGAAAATTATCTTTTCCAAGGGTATTTAAAATTAAGTACAACTTAAAAATATTTTTCTGAAGACGCTTGAAGTGATTTTTAATCTTTTTAGGAGCATTTTGATTTTTGACACTTTCGAGTTTCAAAATTTCGAGAAAGTTTGGAAGTGGCATCATGATGCCGCGGATTCCCGACTTCCTTCTTCTCCTGATTAAATTTTCCACCAACAGCGCATTTATAGGACTCCTCCAACAGTTCCTTAATAGCACTTTTGAACTACGTGTTTTGAAAGCCGCGAGTCTGACTCGATGCATATTTTAAGTGAGGTTGTTTTTGTTTTTTCGACCTTCAAAAATGCTGTCACTTTTGTATTATTTTATTGAAAAAAATATAAATAATTTATTTTTGAGTATTACTGAGGATTACAACAATTGAAGGAGAAAATAATCTTTTTCGAAGGAAATTTTTTAATTATTCATAGTTCTGTCATTTTTCCCTCGCCACGCCTTGAGAAAGCAAAATTTTCTCTACTAAATTTCGGATTTCAGGAGTATTACCGACTTATGTCATTTCACTTACTACACAACTACAGTAATCCATTTCATAGCTACAGCGATTCGTCTATTAACAGCAGAAACCCATCTATTAACTACAGTAACTTATTTGACGATGGGTCAAAGTGAATCTGTCCCCCCTCCACATACCCCCAGATCCGCGAGATCTGACTCCAAAAGCTGGGAGTTGCTGACTCCGAGACAGAAGCTGGCTCTCCAGAAATCCTGGAAGAAGTCCCCGAAGACCGGCATCGACAACATCGGAAGCCAGATCTTTATGAAAATTTACATGCGGGACAGAAGTGTGGGAAACATGTTTGGACTCCATAATGTCCCCTTGCAGAATCTGAAATACCACAAGTTCTTCCAAGTTAGTCTTATTCTTCTTTAATTTCTGACTTTGATTTTCCAGCTTCATGCGATGACATTTACCAGATCTCTGGATTTCATCATCCACAATCTTGACAACATGGCCAAGATCCGACAGTTCTGTCGTCGGCTGGGGAAGACCCATGTAGGGTTCATCGAGAGGGGGTTCAAGCCGGAGTACTGGGATATCTTCGCAGAGTCACTGACAGAGTGCGCGATAGATTGGGAGGGGGGTCAGAGGTGCAAGGACGTTCTCATCGGGTGGAGGACCTTGATCAACTTCGTCATCGAAGAAATGAGGCTTTCTTTCGTGAAAGAAAAAAGGTCCAGATCTATTGTAAGTTGTCCCAGGGGATCTATCGCTTCCGGGAATCCTGATGAAACCGGGTCAAGATCAAGTGGATCTGTTCATCACTCCAACAACGACCTTTTGATCCCTTCTTCTTGGGAGCAATACCAAATCTACAACGAAAAGCAGTTGGAAATTCCTCGGAGACGAACTGCTTCGCTCCAACCTCAACGGCTCTGTTGACTCTGTATATATCCAGAATCTGTATCCTTCAATTACTCATATTCAATTGCGTAAAAATAACAATAAAAATATCGTCTATATTCGGTTATACAAAAATAGAACTCTTAAGATAATTTAAGTATTCTTCATATTCGAAAATTCTCCATATTTAACTTCTTCAAGGGTCTTCTTTCATAGCAGAACTTTGAAAAATTCTACATCGATTGAATTTAAAAGCAAAAATGTTTCAAATTCTCTAATTTTTATCATAAATTACAATCTTTAAAACATTTAGTTTCACAATATTATAGCTTTTCAGTGTATTTGGATTGAAAAGATGTTCTGAGTTATTCTGGAATTCTATTCAATTTCAAATTCAAACTACGTAAGCACTAATTTATGAATACCGGAACTTCAGATGGTATTTGAGATGACCTATAATTTACTGCTAAGCTTCTTATAGCTGTTGTCCCACTCGAGCTGCGGTTTGTACTTGGGGTTGAGAAATGAGTGTTCCTGAAGCGGATATTTGTACACGTTATATTAAAGACAAATCTCACCAGGTAGTCCCAGTTGACGTTGCGCTTTCCTAGTTTTAAAAGCACTTCGTGACTAGCTCGAAGTCCAGATTGAACAGCTCCGGACATATACCCGATCCACATTGTCGCTGCTTCCGTTCCGGCAAAGTGGATCCTGGAAAGGTTATTGATTTCAACATCACTGTTATCCAAGTAAACCCACGTTTTCCAAGGCTCCCTAATCCTCGCATAAGCATCCATATTCCCGACTGTAACATTACCAGCCGGACATCCCCCCGTGAAAGTTTCCTCTCCCCATTCCTTGTCAATGTAATCCAGAGGTTTCAGAGCTTCTTCCCCGAGGAATCTAGCCATGTCTTGCAGAACCGCCTTTTTCCTGACTTCTGGAGTGACGTGAGACCAGGTTTCGTTGTGGACGAAGCCGACGAGAGCTGGTTTTTCGTTTGCGGAAGTCGCATCATAGACAGAATGCAGCGGACGAGTTTCTCTCGGATTGTCGCTGAATCCCGCCGAGAAAATTTCCCCAGAAAACCCTTTCTTCCTCCAGAAAGCTGTCTCGTAAGTAGCGATGCACTTTATGTAGTTGCCTTGAGGAATGCCATCGAACAGTTGCTTCTTGCCAAAGGGCAAAGAAGGATGGAATCTGATCCTGGAACATTCCGCTGGAGGTATGGACAAGATGACCCTCTTTGCGATGATCTTTGATATCTGGAAGATATTTAATTTATACATTTCGATATTTTAAAAACCTTTGTTTCGTCGAGAGCATTTTGAACAATGGCTTCCACAGGGCTTTCGTCGTCGTTTGCCTTGAGGAATTTCAACTTCAACAACACTTGACTTAAGTAAATCTTGTCCCAGCCAACAATATCAGATAATTTTTTACTAATTTGTTGAGTTCCTCCGACAATTTTCAAAGCATCGGCTCCTTCGTCTGTGTTGTCCAAGATCTCATCCAAGTTTCCTCCAGATCTAATGTAAACCAGGAAGTACAGAAACGACAATTTTCCCGCAGGAACCCCGAACAAATTTTTCGAAACCACTTCACCTACATCCAAGAGGAGTCTGGTGTTCGTGTTTCTCTCGAACCATTCCTTTACCGTAATCCTGTCGTACTCGTCAGCCTTAGGGGAGGAAAGGATATCCTTCACATCGATAGATGAGATTATCTCACTCAATGCCTTGTAAGATTTAAGGAAATCCAAGGTTTCGAAGAGGGGGAACTTACTGAAATTTATTTTTTTCAAATGGATTGAAATAAAACTCACTTCACGTGCTCCATTCCGGAGTCGGTGGGATCGTACGTCTTTCCTTCGGAATCTCCCACCTGTATCCATTTGGTTCCTTCGGTGTATTGTCTGTAGATTTCAAGGTTTAGCTCCTTGATAAGGTTGAAGATATGAGGTTGGGTCTTTCCTACCCATTGTCCTGAAAATTAAATAGGTGTCAATACTACTTTTAAGAAGTCTATAAATATTTTCCGGAATAACTATTTTAATTTTAAAAACTTTGTAGTGCTCAAAAATTACCTCCGATGTCCCACTTGTCTGTTCCTCCTCCAGCACATTTCAGGTCTATTGTGTGTGTTCTTCCGCCAACTCTGTTTTTCGCTTCTATGATAAGGAGCTAAATGTTATTTATAAATTTGAAGAAATTAAGATTAAAAATTACCTTTAGCTGAGGATCAGCTTTCAAGATTTCTCTGGCGGAAATCAGGCCAGATATCCCGGCTCCGACAATAAGGACGTCGCAATTTTGACTTTCGAGGTTAGTTGTTTTTTCCATATCTGCTTACGGAACACTGTCGATCAAGGAATGAATTCTCTGTTTCAAAGAAGAAGAGTGATGAGTAGAAGAAAGACACGTGTCTGAATAATCACTTCAATTAGAGCCACTGTATTGACTCTGTCTGATAAGACTTCTTACTAGGAAACTGATAAAAATCAGGAGTAGTTCCAGAAATCATGTCTTATCGAAATAAACGTTGAAAACATTTGACTGTTTTTTACTCTCTATTACGTGATTAAGTGGCATTCCACTGAAAATTGGTCTTTGTTCTACGGGGGCTTGACAGAAAAAAGTAGTTACTCTCAGATTCGATAAAAATGTTTCTGAGATAGGGCAGTGGGACCCGTAAACTGCAAATCTGAAATAAAAATTGAAAACCAGTCTTTAGAATATCTTTGTGTCATGAATTCAGAAGTTACCATCTGAATAAAAGTTGGTCTTCAGAGAACATATATTACTTACAAATGAATAAGGCCAATTGTTCTTCATTTAAGAGATATACAAGATCCTACACTTCGGAATATCGGATTCTGAAGATCAACCTCTAATTCTGATCCTAGAATCGGAATCTATAGACCGTTATACTCTATTCTAGATACCTTTTATTCCAAACAAGTTATGAGTTATCCATATAATTTATGCTATTAAATAGTGACTTATTTAATTCAAACCAAAATCGTTCTGCGAAATTCCGATGTCTAATGCTTTCCTCAGAACATTCTCAACTTTACAAAGTAGGCGATTCCGATGAAGATTGAAATCAGGAAAAGAGATTTTACAGAAATTATTGTAGAATCCCTCTTGTAGCTGTTGTCCCATTCGAGCTGGGGCTTGTACTTGGCATTGAGGAATGAGTCCTCCTGAAACGATATGGGTAGAAACTCATTAATCAAAGATAAATCTCACCAGGTAATCCCAGTTGACATCTTTCCCTAGCTTCAGCAATACCTCGTGTCCGGCTCGAAGCCCAGATTGAACGGCTCCAGACATGTACCCGATCCACATTGTCGCTGTTTCTGTTCCGGCAAAGTGGATCCTGGAATAGTTCGTTAATTTCAAAAATCAGTAATACTTAAACTCACGTTTTCCAGGGCTCCCTGACTCTCGCATAGGCTCCCATGTTTCCAGCAGGAACAACAGAAACCGGACATCCTCCAGTGAACATCTCTTGTTGCCAATCTTTGTCAATGTAGTCCAGAGGTTTCAGAGCTTCATCTCCAAGGAAGCTAGACAAGTCTTGTAGAATTGCTTCTTTCCTGGCTTCTTGAGTCGAATCTGACCAGATTTCATTGTTTATGAAACCTACAAGAGCAGGTTTCCCAGAGTTACTCGTCGCATCAAAGACTAAATTTAGTGGTCGAGTCTCCCTTGGATTTTCGGTGAATCCGGTAGAGAGGATTTCTCCAGAAAACCCTTTCTCCCTCCAGAAAGCTGTCTCGTAAGTGACGAGGAACTTCAATAAATTACCCTGAGGGGATCCATCGAAGAGTTGTTTCTTGTCAAAAGGCAGCGAAGGATGGAATCTGACTCTGGAGCATTCTGTAGGAGAGATCGCTAGAATGACTCTTTTCGCTGTGATTTTCGACAACTGAAAAGTATTTGATTTATACAGTTGAACTTCTTCACAAACCTTTGTTTCGTCGAGAGTGTTTTGGACGACAGCTTCCACAGGACTTTCATCGTCGTTTTCCTCGAGGAATTTTAGTTTTAACAGTGCTTGGTTCAAATATATCTTGTCCCAGCCAATGATGTCACATAATTTTTTGCTAATTTGCTGAGTCCCTCCAACAATCTTTATTACTTGAGCTCCTGTATTTGTGCTTTCCAGTACATCGTCCAGATTTCCTCCGGATTTGATGTAAACTAAGAAATACAAAAACGACATTCTCGCAGCAGGAACTCCGAAAACAGTTCTCGTAATCATATCGGCTACATCCACGAAGAATCTCGTGTTTGCACGTTTCTCGAACCATTCCTTCACAGTGATCGTATCGTATTCTTTCGCTTTAGGGGAAGCAAGAAAATCCTTCACATCAGTAGATGCTATCAAGTTTCTTATCTTCGTATAAGATTTGAGGAAGTCCAGGAATTCGAAGATGGAGAATTGACTGGAAATAATTTCATAATTAGTTGAAACAAAACTCACCCGATCTCTTCTGCTTTTGGAAGACTTGAGGTATATTTTCTTTTTTTAGAGCTGCCGATTTGCATCAACTTGATTCCGTCAGTGTACTGATTGTAGGTCTCGAGGTCTAGCTCCTTGATGAGGTCGAGGATATGGATTTGAGTCTTCCCCACCCATTGTCCTGGAAATTGGATGAGTATTTAAAGTTCTAAGGAAATTTAAATCAAAGTTGTTATTACTAATTGTAAGAATTCCATAATCTGTTTCGAGATAATACTTATGTGATGCAAAAACTACCTCCAACGTCCCACTTTTCTATCTCTCCTCCGGCACATTTCAGCTCCACTGTATGAGTTCTTCCCCCAACTCTGTCCTTCCCTTCGATGACCAAAACCTAAATATCACAATGGATTTAAATATAATCAACTATAAAAACTACCTTCGATTGAGGATCAGCTTTCAAGATTTCCTTAGCAGCAATTAAACCAGAGATTCCAGCCCCGACGACAATGACATCACAGTCCTGGCTTGTTAAAAGGTTGGTTCCTGTCCCAATATCCGGTCCCGTCATTTCGTTAACTGATGAGTTAAACGTTTCTTTTGCAAAAGCAAGGAAACTAATCGATAAAGGAACACAAATGGCCAGATAATCAGTTAAATTGAAGGGTTTGTGCTCTCGCTCGATAGTGTTTTATAGAATTTTTGGCGAAAAAAGAACTATGAACAATCACAATTATTGTTGAATTAAGAAATTCATTCTTTTTTTAATTTAAAATGATATGAAATTATATGACGCATTTTTGTTTCTGAATTCAGTAAACAAATTTAAAATGGATGAAACCTTCGTTATCAGTGGGTCGAATTTAAGTGGTTGTACTGGTCTGTTTATCCTACAGAGGATCAATGACTATTGATGTTATTTTTCATTCTTTGCTACATATTAAACTTTGATATATAAGTTAGGGAAAGTCAACGAAACTATATCGATGATCTGTAAAAACTCGTCGAAATTCTTATATGAAGTAATTTCGTCATGTTCTAATGATTAATCATACACGTTACGTTTATGGTTTCGTAATAAAGACTCTCCTTGCTTTTATCATCTTCAATTCTCTATTTTATTTTTTTTTACATTTACACTTTTTAGATAATTAATATGGGTCAAAGCGCTTCCGTTCTAGTCAAGAATGATTTTCTCACACGAATCAAAGTTAAGTTGGAATCTTCGAAAAGTTTCCCTCAGCTAGTCAAAATCGATAATAATGGAAATTCCAATACTTCGATAGGTTTGTACACCTTTAACTTGAATAAGTAGATAAAATATATTATAGGATTTAGCAACAACAATCCTTGTGAGTATGAAGTGTTCTATGTCGTTCCTTCAGGAGAAAGTTCTACAATCTTGAACGTTGATGAATCCAAAAAGTTCTATCTTGAAGGTTGTGAAGCTGAAAATGTTTTTTTGACTATTTGGGTAGAAAACAACGACAATTCTTGGACAATTTACTGTGAGAGCCATCCAATCATGAAGTTTTCGAAGGTTAATGTCACAAAGTTGATGTCTGGAGATCCTTATTTGATAGTTGATCCGACTTCCACTTACAAAATCCGGAAAATGAAGCGGAAAAAAGGAGTCCATGTTGTTAATTACAGCTCGAAGAAGATCTGGGTCAGAATTGATTCCGACAACCTCGAAGAAACCAAAAAAACTCTAATTCGTTCTTCCGAAACTGCCAATGAGGATTCCACTTGCGAGTTTAGCTTCACATAGATATATATAACTAGGAATTTTTAGCTAATTCTAATTACTTTGTCGAGGACACAGTTTATTGTAGAGCTCAACAAGGACAAGGCTACACTCCAATCAGCGCAGAAAAAGAAGCCAACTTTTTCATGGATACTCCGAAAAACAGATTCTACATCTCTATTGATTACGAAACAACATGTAATGGTATGAATTATGTATATGTGTTGACTGTGCTTATAAATTACCGTTTTTTCAGCCAGAAAACTGAAGAAGTACTATGTTCTCCATCCACTGAAGCACTCGAATTGGAAATCTCTATACCTTCCTTGGATCGAGGTTTTGGATTCTGGAGAAGCAATCAAGTTTGAAATCAAAAATTGGACGATTTATTCTACTCTCAGAAAGTTGATTTGAGAATAATTGATAATTGATGCTTTGCTTCTGCTCTCTAATTAGAATCAAAACTCTCTTTTGAACTATATTTTTAAAACCAAATCAATTTTCAAATACCTCAAAAACGTAAAAAGTTTCATTTCAACTGCCGAAATTTACTGTTTTTAGGAGTGATTAAAAAATAAATTATATAATTGTAAGAAGTGTTTTCTCATATTATTTTAAATTTACTATTATTAAGATGGCTGAATTTTTCGATCCTTTCGTTTATTTTATTCTTTGAAGCTTATTTGACCTGTTGTGGACAACATGATAAAAGTGCTATTGATTGATGACTCACTTACAATTCAAACTCACGATTTTTCTTTCTCGAATAAATTGTTGGGATGACATTCACTGTAATTATCTTCCCTCTATTGCTAAATTCCAATCCTCCATTGATCACTGTTCTGGATGTTATCAAAGATAGATTTATTCCTTTAGAATTAGAAACACCGTCTTCCGATCCCTCTGGCATTTACTCGAGTTTGTTCCACAATTTCGGAGCTCGACTGGCTTCGGTGATTTTGGTTCCTCCTTCCGAAGAGATCCAGAAGAAATGGAAAGCTGCCGCTGAAAACTTTGGACTTCAAAACACACTTTATCCTATTACGAAATCGAGAGCTAGAGAAATTTACTATTTGTCAAAGTTCACTGATCCCAAAATCGGAGACCTTGGGGTTGTCGTTGAATTAAGTAATGACAGCAAAACAACCAAGTGGAAAGTTGATGGAGAAGTACTCGAGGTCGAAGGTGATGACGTCATCAAGGCTGTTTCTAAAATTTCTAAAGAAACAGAGTCAAGTTTGGATGAACTGAGAAGTACTTTGTCTGCCATTCCTGGTCTCAAGTGGAAAGTCATAGGAGTCCCTGATGATTTTGTAATTGAAAATTCAGATGACTTTGAAATTCTTCCAATTAAGGAAAACACTGAACTTCGAGGAGCTCAAATCATGGCCCGTTACCTTTCCGGCTTCAGAGACGTCTTGTATTTCGGAAAAAACTGATCTCTTCAGGAAACAACGATCACTTTAAAAATCAGATTTCTTTGAATTTTTGTTGACTTGTTTGAATTCTGCAACTTGGATCGACTTTTGCATTTGTAATGAAATCATTGCTTTTGATTTTTGGTTTAGTTGAAAAATGAGGAAGAACGGAAACAAACAGAATTTTGCCCACGTAAAATTTGAGTTTCGGATTAGTAAAAACGGCTTACAAGCCAGCCCGAGTCGGAGTCAAAGGCTAAGTTGAGACGTTCTTTGACTACTTTTCAATTCAAGATTACATTCACTTACAGGAATCTGAAAAAGTTGGTTTTATCTGAATTATTGATTTCCAAATTCTGTCGTCGATGACCCTTTTTCCCGTTTTTGCAGCTTTGGACAAAGCTCAGAAACTCTCGAGGAAGTCTTTCGAAATATTCTAGCCACTTTTAGTTTCCCTCTGACGTCACCAATGGACCGCTGAATGGACAATCAAGTGAGAGTCATCCGGGAGCTAAATTTGAAGACGAAATAGATTCAGCTTTTGGTTTCTCGGAAACTCAAAAATGAGATTACTGTTGTTTTTGTCTTAGGCATTCTGTATCTGGAGGGAGAGTCGGAAGATACGTCAGATTCGGGGACTAGGACAATGAAGAAATACTTGGTGTTTTTAAAATGAGGATAATTAGTGGTTTTTTGAAGCTCGGTAATTATTAGATGAATTGTATAAGAGTGTTGTACAAAGTTTAGAAGTATTGAGAATCAAGAAAGTTGGTTTCATGCAAAATACCTATTTTTTAATTTCGTGCCAAGACCTAAATGTCATTTAAGCAGTTTTGGAAGAAAACGTCATTATTACTTTTCAACTTCCGTCGTTGTGCGCTTTGTTGTTCCATTATCCAAGCTACAAATGTGATCCCACTTGACCTTTAAATTTATCCTTTTGCAGGAAATGCGACTGAAGCCCTGTGCACGAAAAAGAGACTCTTCCATTGACTGATTATTTTTGACGAAAATGACGCCGAAAATGACTATATTGTGCTTATTGCTGAACCTAATTCTGTGTATTTATGGAGATGCCACGTTCCTCGATCATGTCATAAAGGTAGTTTTTTGATTTTGGTTTTTTTCGAGGGCTTTTTTAGAAATCAACATCACGGGGCTCGACAGAAAACGAAGACGAACGAGAAATGAGCGAACGATGCAAACGGGACATTGTCTGTACGGAGAAGGACCTGAACGGACCTAGGATCTGTGGTACGAACGGGAAGACATACCAGAACCCCTGCGAATTGAACAGGATCGTCTGTTTCGGGGTTCCTGTGGAGATGCACTCCATGGGGGACTGTAAACGTAAGAATTCGAAAGCACCTTGGTTAAGGTTTTAAAAAGCATTTCCCTGAACTACTGTATTCCAGCCGAAGACCGTTGTCCTCTGGAAAGAGAGTTCCAGTTGAAGTTGATCCGGTCTGATGCCACCAAGTACGCGAACGAGTTTGTTCCCATGTGCAACAAAACCACGAATTTCTACGCCCAGGTCCAATGCCACTCAGTGATAGGGTACTGTTGGTGCTCGACACTTCATGGCACTCCAATACCGTCTACCTCAATCGCCATCAGCACACACAAAATGCCAAATTGCGAACACGTTCATGGTGAGCAAATGTCTCTAAATCTGGAGTCACTCTTAATTTCACTTTCCAGCAATCCACGTGGATGCCTCAGAACATGTCGGTCACAATTCCTTGGATTCCTCAGGTCGGTTTTATTTTTGTTTTTTCCTGATTAATGAGTCCTTGGCTTTTATCTTTGACTCCGACGCAAACAAGAATGACGTCATTGATCAAAGGCCATTTCAGAGTGCGGAAACGTCGAGAGAATTATTTTCAACAGTAATATGATGGACGTATTCAGAAGAGAATACGTGAACGTTCCTGACGAACATGGAGATCACAAGGGTACTGTATTTTCCATTCTTTATTTTTTCGAAATCATATGCGCGATGATATCAAGTGTCTCACGTGGAAAGTTTTAAAAATTTGTGTCGAGATGATTTCTCGAACTTTTGGTAAATATTTTTTTATTCCCGAAATCAAACAATTTCCGGGTTTTCTAAAATCACGTAAACAAAAAACGCCATCATTTTTATTCTCGTCTGAAAAGTTTGGTTGATTTATTTTAGTTTTTTTGGCATTTTTGAAACATAGTTTTTGCAATGGTAGTCTCGGTTTCAGGAGACGAGGGGAACGAGACTTTGGAGAGACGGATCCTCGTCTGGAGGTTCTCAAAACTCGATCTCGACTCGAACGGCAGACTGACGAAAGAGGAGCTGTCTGGAGAACACAGACTCACGATCCTCGTCGTGAAACCCGCTTCTTGTGCCAAAACTTTCCACAAGGACTGCGATAAGAACAACGACAAGCTCATCGATCTCCAGGAGTGGACAACTTGTTTAAAAATCGATTTTGGAGGTAAGTTATTTCCTCATTGACCCATTGTGAAATTCCTTCCTCTTTGAACTTGCCGACAACTGACAATGTTCCTGTTCTCAAAAAACACCCATTATTTTCCCGGCTCGGTCCGAGTTTATCTAAATTGAAGAATTTGTGGAATCTGATCAGTCTATTTTTTCCCCCAAAAGTCGGATGCTTTTGATCCTGGGACGTTTTATGGCCATATTTTTTCGGCTTTTTATCACTAGAGATGCTATTCTGGACGGAATTTGATTTCGAAAAAAGTAACTATTCATGGCAGAATTTTGACGTAGCTTCCACACTATCTTAGTGAATTTAAACTTTACATTTAAAATCTAATTCAATTTTAGCTGTTTTTTGGATTTAAATAATTTAGAAAATCCGCAAATTTTAATTTGAATTTTTGCGTACTTTATCGTCGCTGTAAAAAACTCATTAGACAACCGGAATAAACGTAAAATGCCATTTAATTACAGAATAGAATTATTAAATTAGTAAATTTGAAGTAAAAATGAGGCTTAAGTAGACGACTAAAACTTGTAAAAAAATTCACTTTTTTAAAAACTTTATTTATGCAATTTCTGCATTTTGCTCATTCCCTTACTCTAGAGAAATGTCCAACAAAGTTCGAACAGATTCCGAACATCCATCCTGAAAGCCGTAAAACGCGTCATGGTTCATTCAGGAGTGCTGAATTAATTAAAGTTAATTTTCATGTGGATCATAAAAATCTGATTCATTTTGTAAACTCGAATCCCACAACGAATTTTCGAAGTAGTCAAACTTTTCAAAGTCTTCGGTCCCTAGTTTGAACCTGGTTTTGACAGTTTGAATTTTAGTCAATTTTAACCTTTTTGGATAGTCCTCCAAAATGCTTACTCACATGGAAGTTTATTTTTGGATTTTGTTTCCCACGTTTGATGTCATAAAAGTCTTTTTCGCCTTCTTGAACTAGAAATACTCCTGAAAAATTTAAATTTTCAAAATGTCATTTACTCAAAAACTATAAAAACTAACTCGTGAAAGAAATTAACATTTCCAGCAATTGCGAGGGACACTTTCCACTCCTTGCAGAGACACGGTCGACATAAACTCCGCCATCCCGGATTCTCGCCTCCACGTCAGTTTTACCGCTTTTTGGAACAGAGGAAATTGAGTGGTTGTGGCTTTGGATGGTGTTCGGTACTCTCTTGGGGTAGTTGACGGAGGTGGAGAAAAATTTCCTTCGTTTTTGACATTTGAGTTTCCTTTTTGAAAAGGAATTTCCGGTCGTTGTTCTTGTTTTTTATAAAGAGTTATTTTTATTTCCTTAGGAATTTAAAAAGTTGCTTTGTGTCGACGCGATTCTTTTGCTTAATTTGTTTGTATCAGTGTATTTTTCTCCAGATCCCAATTAACATGTTCAAATTTTTCCTGGCAACTTCGAGTCTAGTGGTCGTCACGGGACTTCTGATCCCCGTCAGAAGGCCGAGGGAGACTTCCTCGGATTACTTCGTCGGATCTCCTTTCGACGAAGAGTTTCTCCAAAGTTGGCATTTGCTTTTGTGGCTTTTTTCTCCGATTACGGTAATCTTTGATTTCCAGGGAACGTTCTTCCGGAAACTAACGAAGATAACTCGCTCCCGATCTACGAGGTGGAATCCGTGAAGCAGAAGTCGGAAGAACCTGAGCCAGAAGCTCCTCCGGACTTCTTCCTGAATTCACCTTCGAAAAAGTCGAAATCAGAAGAAGTCCAGAAAATTGCAGAAAAACCCAATTGTAAAACGGAGAAGGAGAAAATCACTTTCTCCACACCTCCGAATTTCCTGGATTTCGTCTTCATCCCCAGATGTGAAGGTCAGAACGAGAGGTTCTACTCAGAGATGCAGTGCCATCAGAAGCACGGGAGGAAGGTCTGCTGGTGTGTCCACCCCATCTCGGGTGAGCCCATGGGACACGGGTTGGTCAATTCCACTGCAGAATGCAACCAAAGTCCTTTGGTCGTGAAAATCGGGAAAGTGGGATCTATTAAAGGTAAATTCCAACCATGTTTTGGAAAAGTTTATTTTTCTTCCAGGTTGTTTA
Source organism: Halicephalobus sp. NKZ332 (assembly GCA_009761265.1). Taxonomy (NCBI): domain Eukaryota; kingdom Metazoa; phylum Nematoda; class Chromadorea; order Rhabditida; family Panagrolaimidae; genus Halicephalobus; species Halicephalobus sp. NKZ332. The sequence goes on along the minus strand of VOSG01000001.1, from coordinate 151,949 downwards.
CCCGAAAAGCAATTGCTATTTTATCGAAAATTATTTTCCTTACTGAGCAAGGAAATGAGGCAATCCTCCCCGGCGCCAGTCAACGGTCCGAAGAGGCGACGGCCCCAGGTAGCAAAGTGGAAGTTTGCTCAACTCGACTCCAACGGGGACCAGGTTTATCACTTCCAAGTTCCTCACAAATAATCCTCATCGCTTTCAGGAGATCGAGAGATCAGAGTGGAAATCCTTTAGGCAACTACTCCGAGATATGAAAAACGTCCGGAAATGCGGAAGAAATTTCCTCCGTTTCTGTGACGTCAACCGAGACTCCAAAATCAGCCGGAAGGAGTGGATGACCTGTACAGTTCAAGCCTATAAACATCTCAAGAAGACTCGAGAAAATCCCTTTTTGACTCTTTTACGTCCAGATTAATTTCCCTGGAGAAATTCAGAAAGTTAAAGGGTTCACTTCTCCTTCCTTCTTGGCATCTCATCGGACAAATCTTGGTTTTCCGACTTTTTGATTCCCATTCCAATACGGGATCATTTCATTCAGTCTAAATAAAGTAAAACAACAGAACAAAAATCTCAATCAACAATTCCCAGATCATTGTTTGGAATTTCCGAGAACCTTGGATTCCCCGTCAGCTTCCTCTTTGACATCGGTGATCTTGGATTCTTTAAGTTCCTTCAAAATGAGATCTTCCAATGCCGAATTTTCCTTCTCTTTGGAGACATTTTCTTTCCCAGGAATCACCCAACGGGAAAGAATTACGTAATCCGCGTCTTCTGCATTTAGTTGCGGAGATGATTCATCCATTCGAAATCCATTTTTATGGAAAAACGCAAGTGAATTACCGTTGAACAGGAAAACCGTCGCCATAACCTTGTGCATTCCCGTATTCTTAGCAAGACTGAGCAATGTTTCAATCAAAAGACTTCCGATCCCCCGTTTTTGATACTTGGAAGAAATTTGGAGCTCGTAACTGAAATTGGAATTGTCCATGCAGATGAAATATAGCCTTACCAATAAACCACCGGAATACCGTGATCCAAGTCGAAGCGATAGTGGACGTATCCGACATGTCTTTTTTTCGCGTCCTTCACGATGATATATCTAGCAGTAGTTGCTTGAAGTTCTTGCTTCTTGGAGTTCTCCTCGTACCCCCAGTTACTTCTTTGATAGAGGTCAAGCATGTTGTCATTAAAGAGTTCGAAAACCCACAAGAATTGAGCAGGATGAAGATTCGTTGCCCAATAATACTCAAAATTCAAGAAATCACTAAAACATGTTCTTTATTTCTTATTTCATCCCTAACGCGATTTTTGCCTAATCTGATCTTCTTCTGACTCACGCATTATTCATCCACTCATAACGGTTCCAACTTTCCTTTTGCGTCACGAACTTCTTCGAACTATTTTTGACTCACAAAAAACCCAACGTGATGTCCTTCAAGGCTTCCGAAAGCAGTGAAAGTTGGCCGCTTTAATGCTCAGCTTTGTCAGACCGGATTCAAATTCAATCACTGGGACCTAGGAAGGCGTTTCAACATCTGATCCAAACTGGTTTCACAGATATGCTCTCATCTTATCGGTTTTCGCTCACCACAAATATAAATAAGCATCGTTGTGCAACATCAGATTAGTGAATAAAGTTATTTTAAGCTTTTCAAGGTCATGGCGAAATTCTTAATCCTCGCCTTGCTCTCGGTATTGCCGAAAATCGCGGATTCTTGTGGCTGCGGAATACCCCTTCCTCCACCGTGTCCAGCGCCTTTGGTGAGTGAAATAAACGAAAACTAATTATTTATTTGAAATTGTTTAGCCTTGCCCTCCTCTTCCACCACCATGCCCGCTGCCTCCGGTATTTTTTAAGTTAAAAATAACTAACTAATTCAGATTTAGCCATGTCCTCCAACTTTCTGTCCTCCTCCGTAAGTTCCGAGAAATCTAACTTTTCCAAGAACGAAATGTTTCAGACCACCACCTCCTCCAATGCCAATCTGCCCACCACCCCCACCACCGGCATTTCCGCCCCCATGCCCTAGCTACGCCCCTGCCCCCGTGATCCCCTCCTACCAGCCACCCCCAGCATTCAACGACTGCTGTTGCCAATGTGGATCTCAATGCCGTTACAGGTCAATGAGAGCAAGAACTCATGGATCTAGAATCTTCTCTGCTCTGTCCTTCGACATGGAAGAAGATCCCACTTGTAACAACGAAAAGCTCCGTAGCGTCATCGAAGAGGTTTGTTATTCCATAAAAATAGCCGATTAAATCATATTCTTACGTAATCCACTCGAAGAAGCACAACCTCTGGTCAAACCGGTTTAGGAATAAAGAAATAAAAGCTATTTTTGCAGAATATCACCAAAGACCCAACGATTTCGAAACGAGCCATCCAAAAGGCTGCTGAAGAAAGACTCGGTGGAAAGATCAACGTCATTTGTGCCAAGTCGGATTTCAGCTACGGTAAGAGACAAAAATAAAACTAATTTTAATACCATCTTGCAGTTGCCTATACCGAGACCTATTGCCAGGCGTCCAGCGGCGAAGTCACTTGCTATGCGTTCAAGCCGCAGTAAAGTCTGATTTATAGCAATTTGAAAACTGTTTGTGCATGATTGTTGCGCCCATTGTCGATGATTGAAGAATATAAATTCCGCAATTAACATAGATACTCACCCATCGGTGGTCTTCAGTTCTACAGGAGCACTGTTAGAAGACACGACAGCATTGGGCATCTTCGAAGCTTTCTTCACCAGCTTCTTCAGGGTAGAAACATCTTGTGGAGCCATCTAAACTCGAGAAATTACGAAATCAAAAAAGAAAAAATATTTCAAGCGTAATCTAACGCACAATTGGCTGATTTCATTTTATAATATTATTTTCATATATCAATCTCCGAATAGCAAATCTAACGTCTTCCTAATAATCAATCGACACCAATATACATACAAAACCTCAGATGTTGAAGCTCTCTCCACATCCGCAAGTTCCTTTGATGTTGGGATTCTTGAAGACAAACTCCTCTGATAGTCTCGTTCTCTGGAAATCCATCTCGCTTCCCAGCACTGTCAATAAAGCTTTTGCGTCGATCCAAACTCTGACTCCGTCCTGCTCGACTTCTTCGTCGAATCTTTCTTTCTGGTCTGCATAAGTCAACTTGTACGCAAATCCGTTACAGCCGCTCTTCGTCACTCCAATCTAAAGATCCCATATATAAATGAAGTTCAGTTCAACTTACCTTCATTGCTTTTGCACCTGGGTTTTCAGTGAGAAGTTCTTTAAGTCTGGAGATCGCTTCTGGAGTCAATGTCAGTACTTTCTTCGTGGGGTCTGTCGGTATCATCCTCGGACGACCTTTGACTACTCTGGCACTCACCCGGAGGATTCTGGAGAGATACATCTGCAAAACGAATGAAACTAAATTAGATAGATCCAAAGCACATTCAAAAAACGAAACAACTACTGGAGAATCAAATGAGTTTTCTATCCAGTGGGGCTTTCATCACATTTCGCCAAGAGCGCGTGGTTTCACAACCTTCGAAACCACAACAAAACCAAAGTTCCTCCAATTTCCTGACATTATTCTTATCTTTATCTTAACATTACATCATATAATCAGTAGAGGCAGAAAAGCAAAACAAAAAAGTAATAAATTAAACCTCGAATTACCAAAGTCCCGTAATGAGGCATAATTGAGATCCTAGAGAATTATTGACAAAATCAAACGGTGGAATCAAACATCCTGATGAAGTAGCAACGATAATGCACGTAATTACACAGAAAGAAAGTTATACCCGTATTCACTTTCGATCGAAGTAACGGCAGAGGATTAGGCAGAATAAGGCTGAAGGTCGCCCCAAGTTACAGGCCAGCAGTTGCCGCTAGGCATGAATTGAACCAACGCAAATTGCGAAAACGGATCCACGTTCATAATTCGTCCGATGTAGTACTGAAAGCCAAGATTAGACCGGGAGGAGTGGAGAAAACCCACGTTTCCATCGGGACTGGGACCGACGACAGATCGACCGACCGCGATGTGCTCGGGGGGAGTCGTGGGTTGGGTCATCGGCATGGAGTAATATTGCTGTTGATAAGGCGACATGGGCACTTGATAATTGTTTTGATGGAATCGTCGTCCGCGTCCACGACCGTTGTGAGGGCCCTTGTTTCTCTGAGGGATGGATGGATTGCCCCCTTCGGCGTTGTTGTTCATGTCATGAGGAACTCCTTGAAAGGTGGCAACTACGCCAGGAACAATTGAGTCGCCCTTTGTTCCATCCACGTTACTTTGGCCGTCATTAACGGGATCACTGCCAGTTTGGTCGGTAGGCTTGCCTTCGAATTCTCCTGGAGGCAAAAGAGGACGAATCATGTCGAACAAGGTGTCCATCTTGCGAGGACGACCGTACTCATTGCCGATATTGGTTTTTCCTGAAATCGATATATGGAAACTCACAAAAAAGGAGACAAACCATGGAATTCTCGCCTTCCACCGTTTTGATGATCACGACGGTTATTGTTAGGCCTACTCTGCTTCTGGTTCGACATACTGTCTCTGAAACAAGTGCAAATCCTTCAGCAATCAGTATCCGCGGAGGTACTACGGTCCGCCAGAGAAAGTCAACAGAAACGTGAAGAAGTCACTGCGAGAACCCACGTAAACACGCTATGCAAAAATTTACGATTGAAAACACGCTGATTACGAAATCACTACAGTAGAACACAACGCCAAAGGTTGCGCGCCATGTTCGAAAGGAAAATTCTGTTCCACCATCTCGGATGTGCTGAAAGTTTTAAAAAATTCGAAGAAACAAAACTCAGGATATTATGGATGAAAATCGAAAGCAAGAAAGAAATGATGAGATACACCAGTGAATTCTCTGATAACATTTCATTGAACTTTGTATTTTCGTAGTCACAATTGAGTTTTCAAAAAGTGTGCCCGACAACATCAAATACGCTGCTATACTCGAATCAAGACAAATTTTTACACAGTTTGTGATTATATATTAATACATAGATGAAGATGGATTTCATAATTCATTATTCGATATGCACTATACGAATTTTGTAAATGCACGTGTGGTTAGTTTCTTCTCATATCAATATATCTATTATTTCCTATGAATATGGCTAGCAACGCTATTTCTGGATAGTATGATGGAAATCAACATATGGAAAATCTGAGTTAAGACAAGATTCAACGTTTTTATATTTTGGACACGTTTCGTACGCTCTTGGAAAAATAACTATTGCTAAGGAAATTTAACTTTCAAACGTAGATATTAACGAGATTCGAACAAGACGGTTTCAAAAACGAAAGCTAAGAAATTCATAGTAGGTACACTTTATCAAGAATCGAGAAGTTTTATACCTAAGGAAATTCAAAGTCAAACAATTTAGTGAACCACTTGAATCGATATCGAAAATCAGAAAGTTGATAAATTTCGAGATGAGTATTTCTCGCTCCAGCCAGTAGTCTTTATTTGTTTCCACGGTTGCTGCGAAGATATTTATTGTCCCGTAATTTCCTATCTTCCGTATTCTTTATGACATCATTGACTGTTCTCCCAGAAAATCTTTAAAATATTTTGAACGGAAATACTACAATATTTATTATGTCAATTGGAAAAATCCCATAGTGTTTTGTTAAGTTCGTAATAATTTAGATCAAATATCCATAAGATGAGGTTTTTGTGTTTAATTATTCTATGCTTAACTGACTTTATCTAATGTTATTTGCTAAAAATATCCTCCGATAAACACAAAAGAAATTGAAGCTATGGAATTTACTTTCTGAACTATGAAATACTTGTTTTGGAATGATCAATTTTCGACATCAATTGACCGATTCATTGGGAAATTTAATCTGACGTTTTTCCAGGTGCGAAGACTTCCTTCGTGAATTACTTTCCAGAGCTTTTTTTGCTTTTGATTTATAAAAATTGTCACATTTAGACTGTTCAAATTTAGAATATTTTCTTTTTTGAGGAGAATTATACTTTTTAGAGGTTTGTAAAGCATATGTATAAAATATGCCATATCTCTGAATTGCACCTGCATCTAGATTTTCCATAAACAAATTGTGGTGGAATTTCAGAGACTAATCTTAATGATACTTCTATTAATAAGTAAACTGAGTGGATTGCATCGATGTAAAAATGAATTAATGGCACACATTTACTAATACAAAAAATGTAATAGAATACATCAGTAGTAAACTACGAATTCAACTTCCTTTTCCTTCACTACTCATTAGCACTATATATTCCACATGGTTACACCTTACTGTGAGCACGTTATTAACTTTAGCGCCTCTAGTGCTCAGTTCCCTCAAAAATTCATTATTGACAGTGAAACGTATACCAAATTCAATCCTGTACAATTCTATCACAATTGATTGATAATGTAGAAGTTATAATCCGTTTTTTATAAACCTACATCATTCAAAAATACAACGAAGATTCAGTTCCATGAAAATCGTTCGAGAAAACACTATCCCATTCTACAATTGAGTCAAACGTCGCGCGCAAGATGCGGGATTGGGCGGTGGTTGAGTCTTGGTGATTCGGTTTTTTGTCGAATATCCCTCGTTTGTAGATGTTTTGATATAATTCGCTGATTGATTTTCAGGTTTTCCATCATGGCAGATTCTCAGTTTATGGATGTTGAAGAAAATGGAGTGCAACAGGAGCAGGAACACGATATGATTGTCGAGGAAGACCCGAACGCCACTGTTGAGCAGGTTGAACAAGCTGCTGCGAAGGATGAGCCCCTTGAACCCATGGAACACGACAAACAAGAACTTGACGAGAATACCGAAGGAGACCAAGAACAGGAGGAAACGACCGAAGAGAAATTAGAACAAAATGGAAAAGACGAAGAGGACAGCGAGGAAGCTGTGACGGCAACTCCCCAGAAACAAAAAAGAGCGAAGAAGTCTGAGGAACTCCCTAAGCGCGAGAGCTATGGCAGAGCAGCGAAGAGAGCTGAGGTTGAAAAGGAACCCGTGAAGAAAGCTCCTGCGAAGAAGGAACCTGCGAAGAAAGAACCCGCAAAGAAAGCTCCTGTTCAGAAAGAACCCGCGACGAAAGCTCCTGCTCCTAAAGAACCCGTGAAGAAAGCTCCCGTCCAGAAAGAACCCGTGAAGAAAGCTCCCGTTCAGAAGGAACCCGCGAAGAAAGCTCCTGTTCAGAAGGAACCCGCGAAGAAAGCTAGTCATGGAAGGAAGAGAAAGGAGCCATCGGATGATATTGAAGCTCCTGAAGAGTAGGTTCCATATTATCTAATATAAGTACAGTTGTTATTTCAGAGACCAAGTGGTTTCTACCCAGGAGACATTACAAGAAGATGAACCAAGAGAACCTTCATCCGAACTTGAAGCATCCCAACCGAAAGCTAAGAAAGGACGGAAATCGAAGGCTAACACTACCAGAGAAATCAATGAGAGTAACCGTTCAGTCAAGAACCCACCAAAACACTTCCATACTTATGAGGAATTTGCTCCCAATATCCCAGCTGATCGTGTTCTGACTTGTGGTGAAGGAGAACAGCTCGGACATCCGGGAAGAACCACTACCAGAAAACCTCGAGCTGTTGACACTCTTCCTGAGGGAACCAAGATACTCCAAGTTGAAGCTGGAGGTGTTCATACAACGATTCTCACCACTGATCATAAAGTATACGCTTGTGGAATCAATGAGGGTGGAACTTGTCCTGTGAAAGGTCTTGCAGCTGAAGAGACGACTGACAATTTGACTGTTATTGAGTTCACCGAGGAGATCCAGAAAGAAGGGAAGATTATCCAGTTTACTTCTGGTGCTGGTTTTACTGCTGCCCTGACTGATCGTGGAAGTGTCATTGCTTGGGGAAACCTTCGAGACGAGAATGGATCTTATGAACTACATGCTCTTTTCGGAAATATGAGAAAAGGACCCACTGTCATTCTTCATCATGGAGACGTAGTTATTGTGAAGATTGATGCTGGAGAAAACCATCTAGTGATGCTTTCAAATCAAGGAGAGATCTACACCTTTGGAGAAGGTTCACATGGACAACTCGGAAATACCACAAGAATGGGTAGTATTCGGTCAAAATATGTGGCTGATAACACTGGAAAATCACTTCGTCGCACTGTTCTAGAGAAGGGAAAGATGGTGAAATTCACAGATGTATTTGCTGGAGGATACTGGACAATGGGGAGAGCCGAAGATGGACGTATTTTCGTTTGTGGTCTGAATAACTTTGGTCAACTTGGACTGCCTCTTCCAGAAGACATGAAGGAGAATGAGGACAATGAGGAACAGAATAAGAAATTGATTGTTCCATTATTGACCCCTTCTCCAGCTTTCTCTGCTGACAAGAAATGGACTCACATTGCTGGAGTGAAGCATGTGATTGCCCGAAATTCAGAGGGTGAGGTTTATGGAATTGGTTTGAATACCGACAACGAACTCGGAATTGGGACTTACACAGGAAAGGGAGATGAGGAGCACTGGAGATACTTTGAACTGCAGAAGGTCGCGTTTGCTGATGATGTGAAAATCGCTGGAATCACAGCTACACTAGGAGCTTCGATTGCTTGGACAGAGGACGGGAGAGCGTTCTCGTTCGGATTCGACTCTGTTGGACAACTGGGATTGGGTATCACCGAGGAGGATGAGAAGAGCGTAAAGACTCCAGCTCTGGTGAAGTCAGCTCATCTCGAAGGATACAAAATCATTTCCGTCTCCATTGCTGATAATCATTCTATTTTCCTGGCTGTGGAAGAGGAATAGGGTATCTGCTCGATCTCGTCGATATTGGAATACTTCGTATTTGATGATTTTTCTCACTTGTTATCGTATTTGAAGATAAACGGAACTCCTTGATCGATTAAATTGCTTGAGTATTTTATTTTTCGTTACTGTTGCTAGTCAAGTGACGGAAAATAGTGATAAGGTTGTTTACACTTGTCTCCTTGATGGCTATTGTTGGGTTTGTCAATTCCGTGATATCAATCGTGTAGGTGTTGAGGTGTCTCTACGCATTCCCGCTTTAGATAAACTCCCCGGTTATGATGTTTGTCTCCGTATCGAGGGAGCTCCAGACCTCTAATTGTGAACTTTGAGCAAATTGGTGATAATGGAGTGGAAGCTTAATATATTTTTTAATCGGGTTCTTTACAAGAATGCTTCTTGGAGAAAATAGATTGCTCATTTTGTCTACGAATTTCTTCAATTCTTCGATTTCTACAGATTCGGAAAAATTCCTGGAAATAATGAAAAATGAATATTTTATGATTGCCTATTGAATTTGGGAGAATCAAACTTTCATGAATTTTTAGGAAATTCGAACTTTTTATAAAATTCCGATCTCTTTATGCATTTGCGAATTTCTAGAAAAGACATTTGTTTTCGTTGTTTAGCAGCTTTTCCTTGATCGATCATAATCCAATGTCGTTGGCTCTGCTTTTCGATTTTTTGACCGACTGTTTCGCGTGCTTTTTGGCGGAAAGCAAGCCCTCGAGCAAAAATTGGACTGTCAATGCATCCGAGATTTGGGCGTGCTAGAAAGCTCGATTGTTGCGTAGTTGACAGCTGGCTGGTTCTCGGATTGCATTGTGGACAATCCGTTTTTTGCACAAATTGAGTTCTTTCTGTCCGGAAAATTTTTGGGATCTCGATTGCTCGCTCAATTGGCCGTTTTGGAAACGTTTTTTACCAGTTCGCTGGTTTCTTTTTCGTTTCCTCTTGACTATGAGAAACTTTCCTTGGTTTTGTCTTCCCGCTGGAGTATTTCGGACGGACATCTTCCTCCCGTCGAAATTGCGCTCTCTTCTTTTGGTAAAGTGAGAGTTTAGGCAGCGGTCGACATATTCAAGTCCAAAACGGCCGAGGGAAGGCTTTTGTTTGCAGCTGACCAGTTCGAGAGACTCGCGCCGTGCTTTTTGCCGTCCACTTTTCCTGACGGAAGGACATGTTTGTCCGATTTCCACATTGGCACGGAATGGCCAGTGTCCAGTTTTGCCATTGTGAGGCCTCTCCCTCGGAAAAACGGGTCGATATTTTTGCGGGACATCCAACATGGCATTTTTTATCCCTTTTTTATTTTGATTTTCGCGCAATTTGCCGATTTCGTGTGATTTATTGATCAGATTGAGTTGTCCGACGGAAAGGTATCTTCACACTAGATGTCGGAGATTGCGTTTCCTCCTGACAGCGGGATTCCGTTTAGTGTGAACGTAGTTTTTGCACGTTTTTCCCGTCCATATTACAGTTTTACAACAGTCCTCTATTGTTTTCTTCTCGGATTTTGGTTTTTTGTGGTGGGAGAAGTCAGAGCAGTCCGAAATCATGTTTTGTTTTACTGATTACGAGGAACGGTTTTTTTGGCTTTTCACGTTCACGTGTTTTCACATTTTCATATAAGCCGATCTGGTCACTTTTTTATTTGCCTCGAAAAATTGATTCATCTACGTTAGTCTTTTTCTCTTACACCTCTCGGTTTGATTGTCATTTGTCGTTTGGATTCAATCTGCTTTCTCCTCGGATTGTGTCAAAGTTTCGCGTTTGATTTTTATATCGCGTTCGAATGTTTGACTTGAATTCCATTTGGACGGAAACAGTTTTTGACGCGCTTTTTGTTTAGGAACCGGATTGATCCTTTACTTTCATTTGTTTTCTGCAAGCTTCTGCTTTGGAACTTTGATTGCTTGAACCCCATGTTGAACTAAAGAATTTCCGGGTTGAAATCTAGCATCAGGAAAACTTCCACAAAAAGGTGAGCTTGTTTGTTGACTGCTTTCCTTATTTATATTGGCTGTGATTCAAATTTGGTCCGTTTTCTGAATTAGAAACTTGACCAACTGTCATTTTGGAACCTGTTTTTTGAGACTTAATGGACTGTTTACCCTTTTTGGATTGATTACTGCATCTTTGTTTTTATGACGGCAGAACACGCTCAAATTTTCCAATTCTGAATATTGATTTCCTTGATGACTAATATAATTTTGGATTTGCAGCATGAGACCGGTTGCTACAGCTGTTGTTGATGTCCTTTACTATCACAACGAATCCAAGAATTGGGTCAAGCCAGAAGGGAGCGAAGTAGCATCGAGATCGACAGAAAGCCGAGCCAATGTTCATCTGATCCAGGAGTGCATCGGTAGCTACAGGATATACGCAGAACGGGTCCAGGACAATCAGATTTTGGTCGATCAAGCCATATTTGCACATTTTCACTACAAAGTTGCAACTCCTGTTTTTCATCAATGGAAAAGCGAAAACAAACAGGTTAGGAGATTCATTTATGCTTGGATAAACTCTGTAAATATTTCTATTCCAGGTATTCGGATTGAGTTTTATCAATCAGGATGAGGCTGACTTTTTCTCCAAAAACGTTGACAAAGCAGTAACGGAAGTGAACGCAGGATCTCAGATGAATGGAAACGGTGGGAATATTTATCAAGATCCTCAAGTATATGCTCAACAGCAATTTCATCGAGAAACTGATCAAGAAAGTATTGGATCGGCCGGTCAGATGAACTACAGGAATCAGCAGTAAGTTTTTTGTTTGAAAACCACTTGATTGATGGAGTTTTCGTTGACGAATAGCTCAGGGATAATGAGGTTTCTATTTTAAAGCGCGAAATGCAATTAATTTCCTGAACTGAATCATTGTTTCCAATAGTGTGTTGTTTTTTATGAGCTGTCGATTTCCGGAAATCGGTAATCGCTGCGATCTATTTGATGAACATCGTGTGTGGAAAAAGGAATCAAAATGATAACTCGTATAGTTACTATGAATCATCTTTTTTTGAAAAAGTGGGATTGTCTAAGATGTGTCATAGTTTGCTGTTCTGTTTTTGTTTTGGTAGATCTTCGGGTTATTTTGATTCTCGATCAACTTTGCTGCAATTATTCCCCAATTTTCCTCTAATCCTTGAAATTGAACCATGTCTATTCGTACTACCAAAAAATCCCAAAATATGCAGTCGTTGATTGCGGCTTTTCAACAATCCTCTGAGGGAGCGGAAATTGTTTCTGAAAAAAATGAAAATTTGAGCAGTCTTTCATTGGAGAAAAATACCTCAGAGGTTGTTTTTGATGAAGCCGATGAAGCTATTCAAAAAGCGACTTCAAAGCTTCTTGCGATGACTGGAACACCTGGCGATTTTGTCGGATTCGAGGAAGACTCAAACTACACAGACGATGGGAATTTGAATGTTTGTTCAAGGTGAAGGAATTTTCAGGCCTTAGGAAACCTGAGTTTGTGTATGAGATTGAGATATTGTGTTTTTTATCGGAGAGAGTGAGTGTGAACAGGGGTTAACATGAACTTGAAGCCACGGACTATAAGATTTATTTACTTATATCTGTGGTTTGGATTTTTTGGAATCGAAAAAGGATGATTTTTTATTTATTTTTAAAAAATGCTTCTTGGTCTGTCGAATTACCTGAAAAATTCTGAGTATGGTTATTATTTTGAATTTTCTAAACGCAATATTTTCAGGAAATCAAGTTACTCGTCTTTGCATAATGGACAGAATGGGACACTTAATCAGCAGAATAGAAGATGTTCTTCGGGAAGCAATGGACCCTCTTCGAGTAACATTTATGCAACTGTAAGTCTTTTGGATTTTGATTGGTTGTTATTGTAATTCAGATTCAGAACCAACAGCAAAATGGAGTTTATAATGGTGGACAACCGCAAACTCAACAACAACCCCAAATGAATGGAGGACCAACGAGAGTACCTGTTCCTCCTCCTCCACCATCTAATGGTATTGCTCCGATATCCAATAAAGCTCCGCCTCCCCCTCCACCACCTCCGGATTTGAGTAAAATGCCACCTCCATCGAAGGGATTGTCTCTTGCAGATCAACTGAAAAATGCTTCCTTGAAGAAAACTTCGGGACCACCACAGACTAATGGCATTGGAACAGTTTTACCACCAAATAAGACAAATGGGGAAGCTCCTCCAACTCCACAGCAAAAAAGTAGTGGACCTGATTTTTTTTCGGAATTGGCAGCCAAAATCGAAAGTAGAAATACTTCGAAAAATTGCAAAGCTGATACTGTTTCGACGAGTTCTAGTTCGGGAGTATCTTCATCGAGTGTTGGCGCAACTGCTTCCGATACTTCCGACTCTGGAGCTACTTTGACAACAAGAAAGCCAAACGGTAAGTATTTTCCTTTTGTGCTTTTAAGAGCCCTCGATCAACTGCTCGGTTGATTTTGATCCTCTGAGTACACATTTGGGGAGATTTTGTATCGACAATAATCTAATCCAAAAAGGGAAAAGGAAATGGGGTTTGACCTTTGATTTTTTTGGAAATTAGGCAATTGGGTTTTTTGGGGAAGAAAAGAATAATTAGTCATTGCGGCAAAAAGTCTTGAAAAGATGTGGATGAATAAATCAATTTTAACGGGAAAATGGTTGCGCAGCTGGTAGGGATTTGTTTTTGATCGATTGGGTTAGATAAATGATGGCTAACATTTTCTCGGTCAGTTGGGTTGGATAAAAGATAGTTAACATTTGTTCTTTTTGGTTGTCAAAGGTTGTTTCGATGAGGAAATGGGATAAATAATGGGATTGCTTAGAGAAAATAAAACTAAATTACGTTTTTTAAAGATTTTCGTCTTTTGATGTGCTTTAAAAAAGCAAAGTAGAAAAAAGTATTTTTTTCTAATGGAACATTGGTGTGAATTTTTGAAAATTGGAGCCATTGGTCATCGAAACAAGAAAGGAACGGAAATGACCTTGACAGTTGTTGTTTGCCTTGTTTTTGGATTGATATATGGCTGGCACGGAAATTTTTGGGGGCAATGAAAAAATGAGGGAAATTTGGTTTTTGGGAAAGGTAGAAATCTATAGATGAATTTGTAGGTGATGCTCCGGTGAATTCGGGAACGACGAAGCCATGGCAGAAACCGAATGGGATCCTCACTGCAGGAATAACGGCAGCTGTCCAAAACAACGGAATAGAATCACCGAAAGTTCAAAGAAAGTAGGTTTTTAGAAAAAAATATTAATGTGTTAATTCCTGTTTAAAAGTACATTAATTATCATTCGAAATATGTATATGCGTTAGTTCCAGGACGAGTGGTGAGCCTTCTTCTCCTACGATCACCTCAGCGGACTTGAATCAATTTAAACAAGAAATTTTGGCAGAAATGAAACTAGAAATTGCTAGAGCTAAACAAGAAATTCTGGATGCTATAAGAAATGAATTCGCAAGGTGATACCTCATCTTCACAATCTCAGGAAATCTGATGCTCTCTCGATTTCGCTCAAGCAAGGAATTTATCAATGTTTTGCATTTTGCCAAGAAATAATTTTTCCCAGTTTTATCACTTGAATTGATTTGTCTTTAGGTCGTGCTAGTCCGCGTCTTGGTGCTACATATTTATCTCTTTTGTTTCCAAAACAACGAAGGGGGTTATCCAGATTCCTTTGCCAAGTATACTTATTCTTTATGCTGAATTTAATCTTTATCTTGAATTTCTCGATTGTAAAGATCATAAAATGCAAATACTCAAAAAGTTGTCCAAAGAATCCAGTTTTTTGTGGATGACTCTGGGATGAAGGACAAGGGGCTTTGACTTCGGATAATTCTTGGTGATGAATTCGTTTTTTACATGTAAGATAATGATGTTAGTTCTCGAAGTACTCAGTATTGAGGAATAATTTAACAGAAGCTTCTTCGTTTTATTGGGTTTATTTTTGGAGTTCAAAGTTGTGAAGGAACTATAACAATGCATTAGTGCACATGTAATATATCCCGAAGTGATTGAAATTTTCGGAAGATCCGATGTTTTGAGATATTCTTCTAAGCTTTTGAGCGGACATACCAAAACTGGATTTAATTTTTGGTAAATATTCCTTTAAAGAAAGAAAATGAGATACATGTGGGAAATTTCATATATCGCGTGTCGAGAGAGCGAAAAAGAAATTCGTTCGTAGAAGTTTCGATCATTTATTTTGGAATTGTTTGTTTTCCACATCGGCTTTACTGATTTCAGTAATTCTTTCCAAAAGTACGTCGTTGTACTTATTAAACCTGCCCTTGATTCCTTGAGAAAATAAATAGAAAACTTGAATTTTCTTGAGTTTCCGACAATTAGTTTCGAAATGTTTTTTAAACTTTGTTAATTGCTATATTTCCTAAAATTAAGCATACCTTTACATTGATCATAATTGTTTAAGTTTTTAAAATGATGAGGGAAGGTGAGATTTAATTTTAAAGGTTCCTTCGATTCCGAAAGTCACAAATTAGATATTTATTTGAAAATTACGTTTATTTTTCGCACTTCTCTCGTCAAAACAAACACTACGGTATGTGAACATGATAATTTCCAATTAAAAGTCGAGTTTATTTTTCCTTCGAAGACTCATGACTCATATTATATCGATTCCGAACTGAGATCTGCAACTTATCCTTTGAATGAAACCAGTTTCATCCGATCTACAGGAAAAACGGAGGAGAACGACGTGATCCAAAAACGCACAGCTTAAAGAGCTTTGGATCGATCCTGGAACCAAGTCCTCTTCTCCCCAGAATCCCTCTCAATTTCCAGATTACCCCAAAAATGGTGCTTTTAATTTTAGAAAACACTTAGGTTACTGTGGAAAAGGTTCCAGTTTCTTTATTTGGCCAATATGAATCATTCCTAGTAAGTTACTTCTTTGTTCTGCTTGAGAGCCCTGGGGTCTGCTGACGACAACATTCCTTTCTGAGATATTCGTTTTTGGAGTATTCCTTGTCTGGGATGTACGAGGCCAAGCCAGTTGTAAAGATCGGAATCTATCCTCCGATTCGGTTTTGGTCGTGAATCAGTTCGGACCTGATTTTTCGCCGTGTGAAAATTTTTCGAACTTTGATTTGACTTTGAAAAATTTCAGAAAATGAAGGTAATAATATTCTTTATGGTAATTCAAATTGCTTCAAGTCAACCATGGGTAAGTTGTTTACTTTTAAAGCCTTTAATATTAATCTTTGTAGTTTGATTACGAAGGTTACGAACCAGTTCCCATCACCTCGATCCATGTCCCCTCCACCGCCAGTTATCGTAGTCAAATCCTGATGAGGGGGGTCCCCAGGTACCGTCCCTCAGTGTCCCCCATTCAGCAACAACAACTCGCTGGTCTCGCCGAACCTGACTACCGTAATCCGAGGACCCAGCAAGGATTGGAAATTGCCACGGCATCTGCTTTCGGAGGAGCTTATGGAAGCCGGGAACCGGAGTTCGAGCCGAGACCGAATCCAGACACCTCTGTTTCTGATTTCATGAGCAGGTTGGTCACGACGATTCCAGAAATTGCCGAAAAGATGGCGAAAATGGTTCCTCCAGAGCCGAGACAGAAGATAAACACCGGAGTTTACACTTTTGCACCGGAAATAGAAAACAATTATTCTCCTGATTTTGCTGGAAATGTCAAAAAATCAGGAATTGGGATGTTTTTCGTGACAGACCCTGCTGTTACGACAGAATCCCCGAAAGATAACGGCGAAGAGGAGAAATCCGTGGCAAGCCTGGTTCACTCGATGCCGGTTCCGGAAAGTCTTTTTTCGTTCAATAAGCTCTTCAGCGCTTTTTCTGGAATTACCCCGGCTCCAGACAATGGGGACTTCCCGAAAAATATAAAAGTGAAGGAAGACGAAGTTGTCGATATGAGGTTAATCAAGGGAACTCCGATCTTGAAGGTGAGTTTAGAGAGAAATAGTTGAAGAGAAATGTTAGAAACTGAAAATTCTTCAGTATAAGAAGTATCTATATCAACCGTATTAGTTTTTCTACTGAAGGAAATCTATAAATATAGTATATTATTCTTTATTATTTTCAACAAATCCATCGTTTCAGGATGAAGATGAGTCTTCCGAATTCGTCCAAAAACCAGACGAATTTGTCGAAAGTCCTCCGCCCTCTACCGAAGCTCCGGATCCAGCAGATAACCTTCTCGGGACGATTCTCAGTGGGAAATTGGACAAAGTGGACTGGCTGGGAGCTTTCTTCAACAAGAACTCGATCCCCGGGGCAGGCGAGCAGAACCCGATCAGCCAGTTCCTCAAGGGTGGAATCTTCGGATCTGGCCTCGACGACGATCCGAAAATCAAGAAATCAGATGATCGTAATTTCTCCTAAATCCTGAGTTTTATTTATTTTTCGAGATTTTAGTTTCCAAAGATCTCAAAAGTAATAAGCGATTAAAATCCTGCAAATTCTCGTCAGTTGGTCAAATAAACTCATTCAAAAAATTTGAAAAAAACAGCCAGCATTAGTTTTCAACAAAACTACAGTTATGAAAAACTAATCTTGCTTTTCAAAAAAATTAGAGCGAAAAAAAGCTAACCTTTTCTGTTTGATCAGACGACTAAAACAAGAATCCTAGCATTTCCAGCTTCGAGGAGTGGCCAGTCCCTCGGATTATATAAAACCTATGTATCCAGAAGCTCGTTAGCCAAGACCATGGTAAAAATTCATATCCTCATTTTTTTCATAAGCTTCTGGATGGAGCTGGAAGGGTTCTCAATGTTGAAGACATCCTGGGTAAGCTTTTTCCATATACAAATTCAACTAAATCAATTTTTGAATTAACTGTAGTATATTTTCTGATTGTTGAGATAAATATTCAGAATCTGTACTCAATTTTGATTGATATTTTCGAAGGAAAATCCTTTCTTTCCTAATTTTCGATTACACATTTTAGAAATATATTTTATTTGTTTCACTTTTATTCTTGTTGATAACTCCTTAGTAAGGAAGTAAACTTCTTTTATGAATTACATTTGCTCAACTATGAGAGATCATGATAATTCGGATTTAGGACTTTGTCCTCCCGAGATCGGCTCTCTGTCAACTCCAGATGATCGAAGCCAACGACAGTCTCAGCAGAATCGGGGTCGAGAGAGCTGTTGATCAAATTCTCGTCCAGCAAGACGACGACATCCTTTCTCAACTCGAAATCCCCTCTTACTTCAGTCAACTCCCTGAAGTCGCTAGATGGCAGATCAAGGACGTTCTTTTCCACAGCAATCTGACCTATGCAGAGAAACAAGAAGTCATCGTGGATTTACTTGCTCGACTTCCTCCCGGCGACAGGAAATTTCCTAAAATCGACCGTTGCAGAGAAAATTTGCCTGGAGCGAAATCCATGTACTTCGACAGCTACTCCGCCATTACATATACCGTCAGATTCACTTTTGTGAGCTCTTTTAACTTGTCAAATTTAGATTAATAATTTCAGCCATTGACTGAAATCTCTAAAAAACTTCCTTCCGCCGATTACAAGGCATTGTACAACACGTTCAGACACGACAATTACACCATCGATGAAAGACTCGACCAACTCCTGGAAATCATGATCAAACAATCTCCTTCCGTCAGAAGAGCTCTTTTCGCTTCAGAAAACCCCATTCCAGAGGAAATCATCGAGACTTTGTTCTTCTTCGATTCTGCCAAGGATCATATCACCGAGAAAAGAAATATGAAAAATCAAAAACAAACACAAAAGGAACAACAATCAACTTTGCCTGCTCCACCAAAAAAACCTCAAGCCACAAAGAAACCCCTTCGTATTTTTGGAAAGGAAAGCAAATTTGAAACAAAGCCTAAAGATCTGAAATCTCTCATTGGCTAAGAGTACAATTCAATTTTATGGATGTCAATAAACTAGAAACCGAATCCAACAATCTCTGGTTTCATTTGATCGAAGCCCTCTGGTTTTGGTGGCATTAGGTGTTGTTTTTCGATCCATACCTGACTTGGGGAATGGTCTTTCAAATCCCTTTCTGGAATTGTCAATCTCTTGACGAAATTGCCGTCTTTTGTAAATCCTTTTTGGAACCGAATCACGTCCTGTCTTCTCTCACGAATAATCGGTTTAAAAGCAGCTAAATCTTCTTCTCTCCGTCTCGCCAGCTGTTCTTCGATTCTCAAGAGATCAGCCTTGTTCTTAATGGCGACTTCTTTAGCTTCGGCGAGATAACAGGCATGGGTTTTGCTGTCCACAATGTTGTCCTCGACCATCAAGTTCGTCGCGAGTTCTTTCATCAACTTCTCTCGTTTCTTTCGCTGTTGCTCTGATTTAACCGTCTGAAATTCACTTATGAACTAGTTGAGTTGGTAGTAATTTCGAACAAACCCTATCGGACCTCTTTTCTTCTTTCAATTCCCGTTCTCCCGCATCTTCTGGTCCATCATCGGCTTCGTCCTCGTCAAAGTCAGAATCTACTTCTGAATCTGACTTGATTATTCTGTCATCTGCCTCGAAATCCTTGTCATCGTCAACCTGAAAACAAAGTCAGATATAATCTATATGAATGGACGGAAAAACCTCGACGAAATCCTTGTAAGCTTCCTTGTCTTCATCGGTCATCGGGAGAAAACTCTTTTGTTTTGATCTCTGTTCATCCAGTAATTGCTGCATCCGATTACCGGCCGCGACTCGTTTGTTTCTGGTCTTCGCCAAGCTCTCGAACTCGAAGTCGCTTTCACTAGAAGACCCTTCCTCGCCATCAGATGAGCTACTGGAATTTTCTTCTTCTTCTGATTCCTTTTCTGGTTCTTGTTTTGGCTCATCTTCGAACACTTCGTCTTCCAAAAGCTCAGAGTTCCTCGATCTCCGTTGGCGTTTTAGTGGCGGAGACGATTTTCCTCTGCTCGAAGTTCGTTTCGATGGCATTTCGAGATCTAAAAACCGAGAATACTTTATTCTTCGAAATAATAAAAGATGTTCATATATCAAACTGTGAATTAGGATCAGTAAGTAGTGGGAATTCTATCAATATATAAAAATGGAATTTATTCTGTGATTATGGAAAGTCAAAAAAATCAATGAAAGAATAATTTCACAGATCAAAGATAGTTTGTGAGCTTATAAATTCATAAATTTATTTAATTAATATCTCGAGAAAAGTGATAATAAAGAAATAAAGTCTGAAATAAGAAGAAACTCATTTTTTTCGAACAGAAAGTGAGCAAGTCAAAGAGAACAAGAGAATCCAAAACCGCGCGAAAGCTTCATTTCGAATTTTCTCATTCAATCCAATAACCAAACTACTTTTCATTTTCGTTTTCTACTTTATTAAGCTTCCCTTACAATAAATAAGCGACAGTAAAGGACCCTTTCACTATTTACAGACAAATCTTCTAATATCAGAAATTACATGACCATCTTCAAGGCTAATCCGTCAACGAACTTCTCAAGTGTCTTCCAATTCGTGTTCTTCTTGATAGCGTCCATCATTTTGTTATTTCCAATTTTCCCGACGGTTTTGCTGATGCTTCTTCCTGCTTTCTTGAGACCTCTTTTCAATTTTCTTCCGATTCCTCTCATCATCATGTATCCTGGATCTGGCAAATCCGGGGAAGCAGTGGAAATGTTGGATTCATTCTTTTGGGCAACGAGTTGATTGAGCTCGCCAATGATTTTTTCGAAAGGTTCTGTTTTCTCGAAAGGATTCTTGCTGAACATGAGATGGATGCCGGCTCTTCTGATGGAATCTGGCATTGTTCCGTTGTCGTCCTCTCCCACGGGAAGAGGGAAAGTTGTTGGATTTTCTGTGTAAGCTTCCTTCAGCAGTCGTCCAGTCAGGTAAGCTCTTGTGGCTTCTGGAATGTCCTTTTGACGAGCGATTATCAGAAGCTGATCGAACATCTCTGGAGTGAGATAATTCCGGAGGGAATCTGTTGTCTGAAAATTTATTTATGGAAATTAGGGATTTGTGTGTCGACTTACGAAGTATCCGTTGAATTGTAGAAGAACCGAAACTTGAAATTCGACGAGGTCTCCGACGTCAGGGAATTCTGGCTCTATGGGGAGAAGTCTCAAAAGTTCCTCCGGTAGAGAAGAAATGATTTCGTCCAACTTCTCCAATTTCATCTCGAAAGGAAGACTTTTGTTGTAATAAGTATCGTGGATCGTATTTTGAACAGACTCCGGGAGATTTCTGAAGACCTTTGGGAGTGGCATTTTCGTCAACACATCATCTGAGAGACTCATGAAGAGGTCGTTCAGTTCCTTGAACTTGTCGATCGCTAGCAATTCTCTCTTGTTGTAGATCTCCAGGAGCTTCTGGAAGGCCTCCGGGGGCATCACAGCTCCGTACTCGGAAAGTGGTTGAGCATCGTCGAAAAACAGAAAGTCCTGTTCGGAGTTGACGAGGGTGAGGGAGAAGAGAAGGATCAGTATTCTTTTCATCTTTGGAAACGAATTCTGATGAGTTTTGGATTTTTCAGATCTTTTATAGGGTTTTGAGTCGAGTTTATTTTTATTGGTTTAGCTGACCAAAAGTCAGGGTGGATTTGATATTTTGTTTTTTGCAATGGTCAGCACTTCCCTCTTCCAGGTTGATTCCCTAAGCTGGACAAACATTGAAACCAAAATCCTCAGGATTAGCGATAGAGGAGTTTTTATTAAATTTACATTCAAAATCAGTTAAAATTTGTATGAATTTTCCATCGCTTTTAAAATTCTGCGATGGGAAAAATTTTCTATTTTAGGAAATTCAGGTCTTTAAAAAGTTCATAACCATGTGATATTTTGACAACATACTAACGACAACATTAACAAAGTTTCTGATTCCGAGTATTTCTTAATCTCAAACAAGAGCAACCACGTTTCATTCCCCGAGGGCTCCCGCAGTTCGTTTTCCAAATTCATGTTTATTTTCGCCAATTTCGATCTTTTTAAAACTATTGTCGTCGACAGATTTCTAGTCTTCGTTGCGATCAATCAAATTGGCCAATCATATTCGAACCTTTTTCTTCGCAAATAGAAGGAGATCTATCAGTTTGTGTCACAGACGCAACCATGGCTAAAGGTAATTCCTTCGCTTTCATTTTTCTAATCGTTGCTATTGGGTTGAAAACTATAAATCTCGTCCTCTATTTTCTTTCGAGATTTGGGGAATTCTGGCTCGTCAGTAGAGAGGTTTCTGGGAAAATTACCATATCGGTGAGAAATTTTCCAGTTTATAAAACTCAAAGTAGATTTTCAGACGGATTTGTATTCTAATTTTTGTATTTTTGACACAGAAACTTCAAGTAAGGTTTGTAAAAATGAAGAAGCCGAAAATTCTTCTGATTTCGAAATTGGCTTCAGCAATGGAAAAGAGTTGACGATGGCCGGGGAACTGTATGAACTCCTCTTATTTATGTTCATATTAGACTTGCTATTCACCGGACTTTTATTTCTTGTTATTCTCCGGAACAAAGGAATAATCAGATTTTTCACTTTCGGCGTCAGAGGAAAAGTTTGCCTCGGGCTCTGTAGCGCCACTTGTGGTGAGTCTTAAGAAAATTACCTGGGTTTCGTTTTATCAATACATATAAAATTCCCGTTTCTTTTTTTGGAACCATTTTTGTTTTTCTCCAATCACTAAATATCTATTTATTTTCACATTTTCTTCAATTTTAGCACTTGATTATTTAAAAATTAAGACTTAATATAATATTAATAGTTTAATGATAGAAAAACAAAAGAACACAATTTTGGGATGAAAAATATAAATGTTAGTCAAAAACTTAAAGAATCCATGATTTAATGTAGAACTTTTATCATATATTGATTATAACTAATTTATAATCACTAAATTTAAAAGAATGTGAAAATTACATCGTTTTTTGAACTGAGAAATTTATGAATTTCGATTATTTTCAAAATCAGATTGTGAAAAACAGCCCTGGCATGCGGAAGAAAATTTTAAAAAACGTATTGTGGACTGGTTTGCATTGGTGAAACGAAGCCCTGAACGTGGAGAACTTTGGTTTGATCAATTTGTTTGTTCATATCAATTTTCTCTTCTGGAAATTTCCTTTTCAGTTATTTTTCACCTGATAATCCTCTGTAACGTACACTTGCTGGAGTCTACAGTGCTTCTCGGGAAAGTAGGAATCTCAGTCCAGCTGTTCGTGGGAGAGTCATTCTTCATTTCGGCAGTGGGATTGGCTTCATTTTTTATTTCGTCGGGATTTCTTCTTCTCTCAAGCATTTTTCTCGAGACCGAGATCAAGGTGAGGATAGACGACAGGCCCGAGAAAGAAAAATCGAAAGAACAACAACTGTGGATGCAGTTGAACGACATTGTTATACTGTAAATAAGTTATTTTGGTTATTGGATTGAGATAAATAATATTAAGAAGTTCATCTAATTCTGGATATGGTGTTCACTTTGACGACTGCGTCGCTGATTCTGGTCGATCTCGTCAAGCTACTCGGCTCCTTATTCCACTTGCAGAAGAGATCAGCCACGAAGACCCTGTAAGGTCTGATGCATATTACAGTAACTCCAATGTCGTATAACAGGAAGAAATCTTGGACAGTCAATCCTACAGCGAATAAATAGGTAGCGTTGCTGAAATATGCGCTGAGGTAGAAAAAAGAGATCTGGGGAATGAAGATGAAGGCTAGCAGTCCCAGAATCTGAGCATAGGTCATTTTGATGAGCATGTTGTGGTTCCTCCTTGACCTCACAGAGACGAAGTGCATTGCCTTCTTGGCTACAAAGATGTTCAGGATGATGAAGATGGCAAAGAGGACGAAGAAGAAGCCCCCACATCCAATCACGGAATATCCAATTAATGATTGAGGAAACGTGTTACTCAAATTGAAGGATAGGAGATCTGGTTGGTAATCTAATAGCTTCTGAGATCCAGAGATTTTCTTCAACAAATATCTGGCTGACACCTCTCCGTAGTTGTGTTGACCCATGAAAAGATTTGCGTAGTAGTTGACTACGCAAGCAATTGTTGAGATTGTAAGACAGAGAAATAAATAAAACAACTTTTTCTTGTAGAATGGGGCTGTGTTTGGATTGGTCACAGTCATGGCGAAGTATCGGTCGATCAGTAACATTAGTAGACTCGTTAATAAGAGAAAGGTCACGACATAGGTGGTAGAAGAGAGGATCTGAACTGTAGTGTGGGACATCGGAGCCAACCATCCGACAGGATAGTAGATACCGTAGGGGAAAATTACGAAAGGCTTGAACAAGGCTGCCACGATTTTCTCGCTCAGTCCAGAAAGTACATAAAACAGTAGGTACGGTCTTAGTCCATACATGTACTTTGGTGTTGCTGTGAATATCAAATAGATGACGAAAACAGAGAGAATAATAGTTGCGATTGAAAGAATGTCTGTGAATCTCTTCATCATTTCGACGGCTCTGAGGTCGAAAACATCTTCGAGGGCCATATTTGGGAGTAAATCTTCTAGTGATGTCATCGCTGAATTTATTGGTTAATTTTGTATCTTCGTGATTTTCTGAATGAATTAAAAACACTCGTACTTTTTGGAAAAATTTAAAACAAATTAATAAATTGATGACGACTATAAAGTTACTGTCTCACATTCAAACTAAAAATTATTCACGTAAAAGCCACAAGATAAAATTGAAGCCAACGAAAAGTAAAAAATGATTGTGACGAGTTGAATCTCTTTCCTTCTTTAGAAAGCAAATTAGGGTTATTCAACTTTGTTTCAATGAAGATTCAAGCAAAAAGGATACTGTGGTTTAAAAATTTGAAAATTTAATTATTGTTAATGTAGTATTTTACAGAACCTACGTTAAGACAATAAATGAGGAAATAGCTTATTTTTTTATCCTCGCAATATGCAATTAATAATTCAAAATATCAATTATTGTAAAAATATTTTCAGCATAATTTTTCCATCGAAAAACAAAGATTTTTTTCTTTCTAATAGATGATTCTCAACTCGTTTCAGGATAGTTCTAGCAAAAGAATTGTAAAAAGATACACTTTTAAGTCTTGCACTTTATTTTAATTAAACTTAAACAACATTAAAGGGTTTATCCAACTCTGGATATAGTGTTCAATTTGACAGCCATATCGCTGATTTTGCTTGATCCAGCCAAGACATCTGGTTTGTTGGTGCACTTGCAGAACAGATTAGTTACGAAATTCCTGTAGGGCTTGATGCATATTACGGTGACTCCTATGTCGTACAACAGGAAGCAATCTTGGATAGTCAGTCCCACAGCGAATATGTAGGAAGAATTAGCGATGTATGCTGGAAGATAGAAAAACGAAATCTGAGGAATGAAGATGAAGCCGAGAAGTCCCAGAATCTGAGCATAGGTCATTTTGATGAGCATGTTGTGGTTCTTCCTTGATCTCACAGAGACGAAGTGCATTGCCTTCTTGGCTACAAAGATGTTCAGGATGATGAAGGCACTAAAGAGGAAAAGGAAGAAAGCTCCACATCCAATCACAGAGTATCCCATCAATGCCTGAGGAAATGTGACACTCAAGTTGAACGATAATAAATCCGGCTGGTAATCTAGTAATTTCTGGGACCCGGAGACCTTCCTCAACAAATATCTGGCTGTGACGTCTCCATAGTTGTATTGATCCATGAAAAGGTTGGCATAGAAATCGATCGAGCAAGAAATGGCCGAGACCGTAAGACAGAGAAATAAATAGAAAAACTTTTTCTTGTAGAATGGGGCTGTGTTTGGATTGGTCACAGTCATGGCGAAGTATCGGTCGATCAGTAACATTAGTAGACTCGTTAATAAGAGAAATGTCACAACATAGGTAGTAGGGGAAAATATCTGGACTGTAGTGTGGGACATCGGAGCTAACCATCCGACAGGATAATAGATACCGTAGGGAAATATCACGAAGGGCTTAAACAAGGCTGCTAAGATCTTCTCACTCAGCCCAGAAAATATATAAAACAACAAATAGGGTCTTAATCCGTACATGTACTTTGGTGTTGCTGTGAGTATCAAATAGATGACGAAAACAGAAAGGATGATAGTTGCGATTGAGAGAATATCTGTGACTCTTTTCATCACTTCAACAGCATTGAGATCAAAAACATCTTCGAGGGTCACATTCGGAAGCAAATCTTCTACTGACGTCATGATCAAATTTACTGGTCACTGGTTTTTTCGCGACAATTTGCTGAACCAGTTTTCAAAGGAACGTTGCACTTTGCAGAATACTCTGAATAAATAGGAAAATAATAATGACTATAAAGTTGCTATCTTATCTATGAACTAAAAGTTACCTATATAAGAATAACTAGAAAATAAAACAACGAAATACGAAGGGTTGTAGCCACTTGAGTCTCCTTCCTTTCACGAAGGAAAAATTAAGGTTATTCAGGTTTTTTCAATAAACACTCAAGCAACGAGGATACGGTGTCCTAAGAATATCCATATTTAATTCCAGCCAATGTAGCATTTTGCTAAATGTACGTCATAGTAAGAACTGGAAAATTACTTCTGTTATATAAAATTTGCTCAATATTTCAAGACGTAGATCTTCCAGAAATATTTTTTGTTTCACTCTTTTACTTTTAGATCCAGGAAGATAATTCAGTGCACTTCTTTCAGAACACTCTGAAAGTCATAAGTGCTCCTTCACACCACTTATACAATAAAAAATTATTGCAAAAATTCCAGAAAATTTTTTGGAGAATTTTGAGAAAACAATTGTTGTTCCTGAGCTTTCACATAACGTATTTAGTGTCCTAAGACAGATCATAAGTTGCTCCAGTTGGAATGATAATTGTCTATCTAGTTTTTTTGATAAAAAATTAGAGTGGAATGTGTTTTTCTATATATTATACTTTATTTCAATTATTAAATTCCGAAAAATAACACTAAAGGAGCTTATTTAACTCTAGCTATAGCGGTCACTTTGGTAGTCACATCACTGATTCTGCTTGATCTGGTCAAGACATCTGGTTTGTTGGTACACTTGCAGAACAGATTAGTTACGAAAGTCCTGTAAGGTTTGATACATATCACAGTAACTCCTATGTCGTATAGTAAGAAGAAGTCCTTGACAGTAAGTCCTACAGCGAATAAATAGGAGGAGTTACTGAAAAATCCATAAAGATAAGTAAATGAGAACTGAGGAAGAAAGATGAAGGTCAACAGTCCAAGAATCTGAGCATAGGTCATTTTGATGAGCATGTTGTGGTTCCTCCTTGACCTCACGGACACGAGGTGCATCGCCTTCTTGGCTTCAACGATGTTTAGAACAATGAATATAACAAAGAAGATGAAGAAAAAGGCATCTCCTCCGATTATGGAATACGTTATCAGTGTCTGAGGAAGTGTGTTACTCAAATTGAAGGATAGGAGATCTGGTTGGTAATCTAATAGCTTCTGAGATCCAGCGATCTTCTTCAAGACGTATCTGGCTGTGACGTCTCCGTAGTTGTATTGATCCATGAAAAGGTTGGAGTAAAGGTTAATGAAGGAAGCAATCCCTGAGATAGTCAGGAAAAAACATAGATAAAACGATTTTTTCTTGTAGAATGGAGCCGTGTTGGGGTTAGTAACAGTCATTGCTAGGTATCGATCAATTAGTAACATCAACAGACTTGTCAGCAGGAGAAATGTCACAACATAGGTAGTGGCAGTGAAGATCTGGGTTGTGGTATGAGACATCGGAGCCAACCACCCAACAGGGAAGTAGACACCGTGAGGTAATATCACGAAACCCTTGTATAAAGCCGCTAGGAGCTTCTCACTTAGACCGGAGAGTATGTAAAATAATAGATACGGCCTCAGTCCATACATGTACTTGGGTGTTACTGTGAGTATGAGATAAACAACAAAAATCGACAGGATGATAGCTGTGATCGAGATGACATCCGTGATTCTCTTCATTATTTCAACAATGCGGAGGTCGAAGACGTCTTCAAGAGCCACATTTGGGAGCAAGTCCTCTATCGACCCCATGACCGAATTGATTAGTCGTTTCTTCTCACCGTAATTTTAGGAAGTTTTAAAAGTTGAAATAATCTTTAGTTTATGAGGAAGATAGATATCAACTTCAAAGTCGCTATTTGTTTAACGTAAGAATCACAACAAAATAAAGGTAATGAAAGGCAAAGAGGAATCGTAGCTGTTAGAATCTCATTCCTTTCACGAAAGACAAATTAGGGTTATTCAAGTTCCTTTCCAGAAGACATTCAATCTACAATAATGTAGTAATTTAAAGCCCTAAGTTTCATTATCTTTAACATAGTGTTTTACAGAACCTGTGTCGCAATGGAAATCAGAAAAACAACTTGATTTTAGTACAATAAGATAGAATTAACTTGGCGACTTGAAAACTTTTTCTTACTTTCTTGAAATTTTTAAAACTGCAGTTGTTCTTGAAACATTTTATGAAAAGGAATTATCAATGAGATATTAGATAAAGCTCATAAAAATCCAACAAATGTCTGCATTACAACGAACATTATACAGTAAATTTATTTTGTTGTTATTTGTTTCGAAATACTTTGATATTCTTTTATTCTTTTAATTCTATACTATTCTTGATTGGCAGCTTTGTTTTTTATAAACACGGAAGGAACAGATAAATTCAAAGAAATAGATGAAATCAATGCACCCAACTGGATAACTAATGATATGGATCTTGACACCAGATTTGGAACTTTGTTATTCGACATCCTGTAAACCAGTTCGTTAATTCATCAAAGATAATTGAGTGCATTTTCATTTTGTTTCAAATCAGAAGATAGATGGAAAATGATCGACGTGGGATAATTACACCCACGTGGGTACCATTTGAGATCACAAAATTTTTTCGAACGTTTATTTTCTCTAGTTTTGAACGCTAAACATGACATATATTTCACAATAGCGTTACAAATTCACCTTCTAAACGCGATGAAATCGAACATCGAGTAGATCCAGTTGGAGGGGTTTTTAATGTGACCATTGGTCAGGAAGAACAATAAACCTGTGTTTACAAGTGAATTAAAGGAAAACAGCCTGCAAGACAGATCCGGCTTCGAGGAGTTTCGAAAGGAGAGCTCTTCTTGAAAGGATAATAAAGAAGAAGGTGGGGGCGAAAACAAGTCTAAATTGAGTCAAATGAATCTATTGTTTTTGCGATTATAAAAAACTCGCAAAACATGTTTCAAATGACGTTAGATTCGTCCCGATCAGAAAAGCGGATCGGAAGATAGGGTATATAAGGAGGAGTCGGAGCTCAGAATTCAACCAAGAATTCATCTTGAGCTCCTGAAAATGAATAAGATGTTCATCGTTGTCTTCGTCGCCATTATTGCCCTTCTCATGCCTGAGGCCGATGCCTGTCCCGGATTGTTCGGTGGTGGATGCTGGTGAGTTCTTATTATTAATAACTTCAAGGATATAAAGATTAATTTTAGCTCTCCTCCTCCATCCCCATGGTTTGTTTTTTAACAGAGGAAATTAACAATTGTACAACTAATTAGTTTCAGCGGATGCGGAGGACGTAAGAAACGTGAAGCCCTCGAGCCCCAAGTGAAGACTCAAGAATCCAACCCTTGTCCTCAGAAGGAGTGGCAGAAGGTTATTGACCAGAGCTTGACTGGCGATTCCATCAGCTCCAGCTTCGCTGTCCAAGGAGCACTCTTCAGAACCTTCGAATCCAAGTTCTTCGTCTCCTGCACCGAAAAGGCCAAGATCTCTGACGTTACCTTCGTCTCCAACGGAGATGGATACTGCTCTCACGGAAATGACAAGATCTGGTGCCAAGCCGTCGTCCTCATGGGATAAATCTAAGGTTCTTTTCCTTAAAGAAATTGTGCATGATTTCTTGATGCAATATTAAAGAATAAAATTTACTTTTTTTTAAATTTAGAATCTGGATTGCTGCAATGTTACTGAAAATTAGGATTCAGGAGATTGAGATTTGTCAGTTGCAAATGGATGAACTTGAAATTCTATTTCAAATTGTGAGTATCCTTCTAGTTTGACCTTCATTTCTCTGGAAAACCGGATATTATCCTTTCATATTCTGGATACACAAAAACAGGTGAACTCAAAAGAAATTTCTCAATAGCTACATAAATTCTCTGAAATAACACATGTCTTTGAAGGAAGTAAAATTCGTACAATACAGTATCCCCAAGGGAAGATTAAAAATCGGAGATTTTTACGAAAAAGGGAACATCTATAATTAAAACAAGATCGATTGTAAATCCTTTGTGGTTTCTATTTCTTTTTTATTTCTCGTTCTTTTCCTGCAAATATTGTTTTCAAGTGTACCCATGAACCTCTCAATTTTCGACTTTAAACTGACTTCGAGACTACAACAAATGTGTATCTCCTGTGCTGATTATTATCATCAAGCACAAAACCAATGATCACACCGATAAAAAGACAGTTCTGGTCCCATTTTTATTCCATTTTGTTTGCACAAAATACCGAGCGTATTCGACCTTTGAAAAATTCTCGAGAACTAAATACTGAAAGGATGGGTTTTCACGATATTGTCGAAGCTCAAAGGAAATATTTCCTGTCCGGGGCCACTTACCCTCTAGGTACTCGGAAAGAGGCTCTGAAGACCCTGAAACAACTAACTTCGGAAAATGCGGATGAGCTCTGCAAAGCTGTCCACGATGATTTGAGAAGAGTGAGTGAAAGCAAATTTCCTTCTTAACGATTTATAAAATTCATCATTTCTTCAGAACCCAGCGGTTACTAGTATGATGGAAGTGAAATCCAATGAAATGGAAATCGACTACTTCCTTCAACACCTCGACGACTGGGCAGCTCCTACCAGAGTCGAGAAAATCGGAAATGCTGGTCCGAACGACGATGCCTTCATCGTCAAGGACCCAAAGGGAGTCGTCCTCCTCATTGCTCCTTGGAACTACCCTGTATCTATGTGCTTCTGGCCCCTTGTAGCCATCCTCGGAGCAGGGAACACTTGCATTATCAAGCCAAGCGAGTTAGCTCCGAATTGTGCTAATCTTATCGAGAAGTTGGTCAAAAAATACTTCGACCCTAGATTGGTTACTGTAGTCCAAGGAGGAGTCTCGGAGACGACGGAGTTGCTGAAAGAGAGATTCGATCATATCATGTACACCGGAGCTCCCCCTGTCGCCAAGATCATCATGACAGCGGCGGCAAAGTACTTGACGCCCGTGACCTTGGAGCTCGGTGGCAAGTGTCCCGTCGTCGTTGAACCAGATGCGGACTTGGACAAAATCGCTCAGAAACTCGTCCAAACAAAGTGGTTAAACGTGGGACAGACCTGTGTTGCTCCTGATTACGTCCTCACGAGAGAAGAAGTTCGACCAAAGTTAGCCAAAGCCATCGAAGGGGCTTTGAAAAATGTTTATGGAGACGACACCAAGAATCACCCACTTTATTCAAGAATCGTCAATGAAAGACACTTTGAGTGAGTTTCATTGAGTGATTTATATGTAGATATTGATTTCAGTCGTCTTTCTGCCGTCAAGAGCAAGTCGAAGGGAGAAGTCTTGGTCAAGCATGGGGGTGACTCCGACAGATCCGATCGCTACATTGCCCCCCATGTTATCTCCATCGACAAGGACGACGCCTTCATGGAGGACGAGATCTTCGGTCCTTTCCTCCCCATCCTGGCCACCAAGGACTTTGACGAGGCTATCGAGTACATCAAGTCCCGTGAAAAGCCTTTGGCCGGGTACCTGTTCACTAACGACGAACAAAAGATTGAAGCCTTCTTAGAGAAGGTATCTGCTGGAGGAATGACTATCAACGACGTCATGAAACACCTTTCCATCAAAACCCTTCCGTTCGGCGGAGTCGGAAACAGTGGCATGGGAAGATACAACGGGAAGTACGGATTCGACACCTTTACTCACGAGAAGTCAGTCGTCAAAACAAAGATATAAAGAAATACCTGTGGTTAATTTTGGAAAGATTAAATATGAGTTTTAAGATGTAATAGCAAATTGAATTGTTTGAGAAAAACATTTATAGAAGTATTCCTATTCCCTAGTTTTTAACGATGAAAAATCCAATAAAAGCAACAGAGAAAAGGACATTAGGTCCTTCAGTTATTCTTTATGACTTGTAATTAAATAATATTGGAAAAGCGATAAATTTGATTTAGAAAAGGATTTGGATCTGATCCATTTAATGGTGTGAAGTCAGGTGTGTCGCCAGAAGACCGCTCGCAGCCTGCAAGATCACGCGCGGGGTTTACCGCCTTTGATTTCGTTTTCTTCTCGAGTATCCCTCGCTTGTCCGTTTTATGTAATTTCTCACCGATTTATATGGTTTTCAGGTTTCCCACCATGGCAGATTCTAAATGTATGAAAAGCGAGCGGAACGGAATCCAACGAGAAAAGAAGGAATTTGTAGAATTTGAAAAAAGCACTGTGAGGAAGTCTGAAGGAATCGTATTAGCGGTTCTCGAGAAAACTGAACAAGTTAATGAGGATGAAGAGGTTCTGAGACGTGGAGGCCACAAGAGATCAGTCAAGAAAGATTCTGTCTCCTTCGAGAAACAGGAATCCGAGGACTTCCAAGGCGACCGTGGGAGAAAAAGAAAAGAGCCGTTCGAAGACCTTGTTGTTGCAGAAGACTATGTGGAAATTTTGTGAGTTTTGCGGTAGTGCTCTTTAGATTCATCCGAGTTTTTAGTTTCTTTGGTGAGGAAGCCGACAAAGATGACTCCGAAGTTTTTGATGAGTTACTAGAGCTCTGTTCCTGGTACGATCCAGTCGACGACAGAAATAGTAGCTACGGGAACACAGATGAAGAAGATGAGATTATAGCCCGCCTCTCCGCCAACACCGCCCCTCGTCCTGCTCCTCCACCGTTATTCAGAAAGAACACATCTGTCGGCATCTCCCTCTCCTCCCTTCGTCTGACTTCCAGCCTTCCGAAAAAGCCGATGCAGCGCGAGCCGAGCGACTTCTGGGACAACTTAGACGCCATCGACTTCTAATCGAGTCAATAATTAGTCATTCCAATATTTGGGTTTCTGGTAGCACGAGTGGGAGATCAATCCCTGCCTATCTGTGGTTTCTGCAATGGCCAAATATTTTGCAAAGATCTTTCCAAATAATACTTGTCATCTTTCAAATGTGTCGAAATAAGAGTAATCAGTCCAGGATTCGACTTTGTTCTTTATGAACTCGGTTCTTCGGGTTCTTTGTCCACTTCACTTTTCATCAGAGATTCAATGATTTCTTCATTGTTATTCGAGCTCCTATGATTCGTATTCGAATAGAGCGGAATTCTTAGTCCTGTTGATAAGCGGCATTGAGTTATCTCGATCCAAAGAATCTGAGTACTGGAGATAGAGCGAGACAAGTTATTGGGATATCAGTTTGAGTGGTAGTTTTAGTTTCCTTCGGTTTTCGTCAATAAAAAAATGCTCTGACCGACGACTGCTGATGACATTGAGAAATCGGTGTTCGAATCAATATCGCCCCTTCACTTTCTTCATTTACTCCTACTTCTTTAATCTCCACCAGAGCAGTCTGAATTAGTTTCTAACAACAGTATTGCGAAACAGAATCTGTATTTATTCTACCTAGAGATATTTACTGAGTATCGCGTTTCAATAAATGTTATTAAGGACTATTTATGAGATTTTTCACATTGTTATTCTTTAAATAAGCTCATATCACAAAGTTTATTTAAAACAAACTCCAAAGATTGCATCCGTGTAAGTGCTCCAGGAAGCGATCTCAGGCCTGAGTTCAGTCGAGAGCCACCCCGTCGAAACGTCGCGCGCAAGATGCGGGATTGGGCGGTGGTTGAGTCTTGGTGATTCGGTTTTTTGTCGAATATCCCTCGTTTGTAGATGTTTTGATATAATTCGCTGATTGATTTTCAGGTTTTCCATCATGGCAGATTCTCAGTTTATGGATGTTGAAGAAAATGGAGTGCAACAGGAGCAGGAACACGATATGATTGTCGAGGAAGACCCGAACGCCACTGTTGAGCAGGTTGAACAAGCTGCTGCGAAGGATGAGCCCCTTGAACCCATGGAACACGACAAACAAGAACTTGACGAGAATACCGAAGGAGACCAAGAACAGGAGGAAACGACCGAAGAGAAATTAGAACAAAATGGAAAAGACGAAGAGGACAGCGAGGAAGCTGTGACGGCAACTCCCCAGAAACAAAAAAGAGCGAAGAAGTCTGAGGAACTCCCTAAGCGCGAGAGCTATGGCAGAGCAGCGAAGAGAGCTGAGGTTGAAAAGGAACCCGTGAAGAAAGCTCCTGCGAAGAAGGAACCTGCGAAGAAAGAACCCGCAAAGAAAGCTCCTGTTCAGAAAGAACCCGTGAAGAAAGCTCCTGCTCCGAAAGAACCCGTGAAGAAAGCTCCCGTTCAGAAAGAACCCGTGAAGAAAGCTCCCGTTCAGAAGGAACCCGCGAAGAAAGCTCCTGTTCAGAAGGAACCCGCGAAGAAAGCTAGTCATGGAAGGAAGAGAAAGGAGCCATCGGATGATATTGAAGCTCCTGAAGAGTAGGTTCCATATTATCTAATATAAGTACAGTTGTTATTTCAGAGACCAAGTGGTTTCTACCCAGGAGACATTACAAGAAGATGAACCAAGAGAACCTTCATCCGAACTTGAAGCATCCCAACCGAAAGCTAAGAAAGGACGGAAATCGAAGGCTAACACTACCAGAGAAATCAATGAGAGTAACCGTTCAGTCAAGAACCCACCAAAACACTTCCATACTTATGAGGAATTTGCTCCCAATATCCCAGCTGATCGTGTTCTGACTTGTGGTGAAGGAGAACAGCTCGGACATCCGGGAAGAACCACTACCAGAAAACCTCGAGCTGTTGACACTCTTCCTGAGGGAACCAAGATACTCCAAGTTGAAGCTGGAGGTGTTCATACAACGATTCTCACCACTGATCATAAAGTATACGCTTGTGGAATCAATGAGGGTGGAACTTGTCCTGTGAAAGGTCTTGCAGCTGAAGAGACGACTGACAATTTGACTGTTATTGAGTTCACCGAGGAGATCCAGAAAGAAGGGAAGATTATCCAGTTTACTTCTGGTGCTGGTTTTACTGCTGCCCTGACTGATCGTGGAAGTGTCATTGCTTGGGGAAACCTTCGAGACGAGAATGGATCTTATGAACTACATGCTCTTTTCGGAAATATGAGAAAAGGACCCACTGTCATTCTTCATCATGGAGACGTAGTTATTGTGAAGATTGATGCTGGAGAAAACCATCTAGTGATGCTTTCAAATCAAGGAGAGATCTACACCTTTGGAGAAGGTTCACATGGACAACTCGGAAATACCACAAGAATGGGTAGTATTCGGTCAAAATATGTGGCTGATAACACTGGAAAATCACTTCGTCGCACTGTTCTAGAGAAGGGAAAGATGGTGAAATTCACAGATGTATTTGCTGGAGGATACTGGACAATGGGGAGAGCCGAAGATGGACGTATTTTCGTTTGTGGTCTGAATAACTTTGGTCAACTTGGACTGCCTCTTCCAGAAGACATGAAGGAGAATGAGGACAATGAGGAACAGAATAAGAAATTGATTGTTCCATTATTGACCCCTTCTCCAGCTTTCTCTGCTGACAAGAAATGGACTCACATTGCTGGAGTGAAGCATGTGATTGCCCGAAATTCAGAGGGTGAGGTTTATGGAATTGGTTTGAATACCGACAACGAACTCGGAATTGGGACTTACACAGGAAAGGGAGATGAGGAGCACTGGAGATACTTTGAACTGCAGAAGATCGAGTTTGCTGATGATGTGAAAATCGCTGGAATCACAGCTACACTAGGAGCTTCGATTGCTTGGACAGAGGACGGGAGAGCGTTCTCGTTCGGATTCGACTCTGTTGGACAACTGGGATTGGGTATCACCGAGGAGGATGAGAAGAGCGTAAAGACTCCAGCTCTGGTGAAGTCAGCTCATCTCGAAGGATACAAAATCATTTCCGTCTCCATTGCTGATAATCATTCTATTTTCCTGGCTGTGGAAGAGGAATAGGGTATCTGCTCGATCTCGTC
>VOSG01000001.1:0-116111 GCA_009761265.1 Halicephalobus sp. NKZ332 | reverse complement strand
CTCATCTCGAAGGATACAAAATCATTTCCGTCTCCATTGCTGATAATCATTCTATTTTCCTGGCTGTGGAAGAGGAATAGGGTATCTGCTCGATCTCGTCCGTATTTAAGATTGCTTATTTAATAATTCTTATCATTCGTATTTGTTAACGTTAATTTTGATTTGTAAGAAATGAATTCGTACGAGGAAGTGATGAACAAGTTGGTAACAAAAGAAATTGGTATCTCTTGCTTTGCTGAACACGAACGTGACGGAATTAAAATCCAAGAGGCGGGGG
Source organism: Halicephalobus sp. NKZ332 (assembly GCA_009761265.1). NCBI lineage: Eukaryota > Metazoa > Nematoda > Chromadorea > Rhabditida > Panagrolaimidae > Halicephalobus > Halicephalobus sp. NKZ332. The sequence goes on along the minus strand of VOSG01000001.1, from coordinate 115,834 downwards.
AACACAAACAGCTAGAGGGAAAAGCTGCGTGCTGGCCTTTTTTGGAAAGCCTCGTGCTCATCGATTCCCCTAGCTTTTCTCGTGCCAGCTTTTTTTCGATTTCATAACCTGCGGTTTACGCTATTACGTCAACGTGGCATATTATAATAGTAGGTGATTTTTCGAACGTCTCCACCAAGACCACGTGGTGTGTATACGATATGAAGTGTTTTATCAATGTTTGCTACTCCGAAATTAGCGAGAACGTCAAATTTAGGACACTCGAAAATAAACAACCGAAAAGCTTTAACTCGTGATGAGCTCTTCCTCGTTTTTCGTACTTTGTCCTCATTGAGTCGATCGCGGAATGGCTGACGTCAAAGTCTACTCTCCGGAAATTGGATCGATGCCGCCAAACGGATGGCGTCTGTCCCCACCGCGTGGTATTTTCAAATCTTTCTCCCAAGTAAACAAGTCATCTCAAAGGACTAGCTGTTTTCATGAGAGAAACAGCAGGGTAACCCCGGGATTTGACGATAATGGATCTTGACACTTGTTTCTTTGGTAGAAGCTGAAAGATAGACTTTGTTTTGATCGGTGTGCGTCCGGTATTGGCAAAACTGAGCTTTGACCACTGACCGCTGCCAGAGCTTCTCGAAATTTCTGCACTTGGATGCGACTCTGTCGTATCTGATCTAGCTCTCTCCAAAAAACGTATCCTCTTCGGTCTAAAGTCCGCCAATTTCCTTTGTTTATCTCTTTTCCCTGAAAACAAGCTATTATCTGTCTGTTTTTGTATTTCGAAATTTGTTATTCCCATATAAAAATCCTGCAACACGGTTGTTTACTTCCTTTCCTAGCAGAGCTTTGATCTTCCTCTGCTTAATGAACCTCAAATCTGGTTCTGATTTTATCTGGGACCCGGCGAAAACCAGCCATAATATAAAATTTGAAAACTGCACCCGTTGTTCTTTAGAAACTTGCAATTGAAAGTACCTGAATCTCCTTAATTCCTGATTTCCGCCCACGTGGTCCGGGCCTATTGCGAAAGAACCTGTTTGGGGCTTATCGAACTTTCTATAACCCAGTTTTATATAAAAACCAATAACATCTCCTTTCCCTCTTGTCACATGGGTTCTGACCACTCGTGTTTGCCGCGTGTATATTATCAACGTACATGTATCTAGGCACTGATTGTTTTTTTCAGGTATTTCGTTTTTTGATCGACTCCACCCACTTTTTTCTTTCGAGAGTTGAATATAAGCCAGCAGTTGTCTGGAAATTCAACTGAATGCCCCCGGAAGACCCGTTCTATTACAACAATAAGGTTCAACTAGACGTTGATTCATTGTTTGAAGTTTTTGATCACTACGTAAAGATGTCCCCGATTCACCAGACGGTTGCCCTGCGAGTGAGTGTCTCTTTGAACCTGATTGAGGATAAAACCGTTTATATTTCAGTCGACAAACTGGCAGATCAGAAAAGCCATTGATTATGCTCTGTTCAAGATAAAGTCGCTTTCTGTCGAGCTGAAGTGGCATGAGAACAGAGTAGCTAATCCTGAGCCGCAAGTAGTCATTCAAGGGAGTTTGATGAGATCTTTGGAAAAGGCTCTGGAATGCCTGGACTTCGTCCTCGACAACGCCAGAATTATCACGGAGCTTTCTATCAACATTGGAATCAATAATGCTTCCAAGTACTTGAATCCACTTCTGGAGAAGTTTCTCACAAGAGAGAATGTCGCCCTCGAGACCCTGAGAATCAGAAGACGATATGTCGGCGAATCTTATCCAATCATCGCAGACCTGATTTATGAACATAGTGAGACACTGAGAGTAGTGGGAAAGATTGGATTGACCGAAGCTGTTGAGAGTTTCACCGAGAAGCTCCACTTGGATAGACTTTCGCTCATGAACTTTGACCTCGTCGAGGATGGCGATATGGAGTCTAGCCTTCTTCAGGATAAGACGAGATATTACATGCATAAACTCTCCGATACTGGAGCTACGTTCGAGCATCTCTCTTACACCACCTTTGCCGGATTCGAATTTGCCAGGTCACAGCTGAGATTGCTGCAGAGCGGTGAAGTCAAGAGCATGAGACTGACGATGCAGAAGGGATCCCCAATCCCATTCACAGACAGGATCCTGCTGAACAACTTGGAGAGACTCGAGTTTATAGGGGAGATGGATATTAACTGCCATCACTTCAGCAAGCAATTCCCTCACCTAAATCACTTTGACATTGATCGACAGAACCTCGCTTGTGCCTCTGGATAATCAACCGATGAAAATTAGCCTTTTGTACATAATCCCAACGATCCTCACTGTATTGGTGCAAGCTATAGTATTGCTGGTTGTTATTTGAATATGGGTTTTGTCAAGCCAAAAAATGTACATTCTTGATTGTTACTTTATTTGAGTTGTGAATAAAAATGATTCCTCCTTATGTTCACTTGTCCCACTGGGGTTTTCTCTTTCCAGGTAGCCATTTATGGGAACTTCCGATCAAGGATTATGTTGCTTCAACCAGATGGTAGGTCATTTATCATTTATTTTCTCTTTGAAACATAGGAATTGTCTTTGCATGGGCTCTCCCCTGCTGTCTGAAATTCTTTCCTAGACTACCAGATATTTCAGCCGTGCTTGTGTTTAATGAACTGAACCATAGTTAGAAACTCGTTATTTTATAGATCAAAAGATAGCAACCTTTTTAGAGGTTGCCGAGCGATCAAGGCCAAAAAGAGTATATTTTGATTCAAAACATGTGATGACTTACTTGAAACTGATTGAGCTTGCTGAGAGTGTATTCAAGACAGGTCCGAAGTTTTCTGTACGGAGTCATGTGGCTGAAGATGAAAGACGGCTCGACTGTCTGTTCAAAGATCGAGGCACGATAAATGAAGAAACAGTCCTCGCACGACGTGAAACGGACCGGCTAGGGGTTTGGAAAGTTAGAGGGTTTACAAATCCACGTTGCTTCGTAGAACCAGCTTCTGGCAATACTTATCACACAACTCGGATTCTATGGAGAGTTGTGAGATTGAAGCTCTTGAGTTGGACGGAAAGGAGACTGAAAAAACAGCGGTATGAAGTGATTCTAGGAACTGAAAAAAATCATTGTTTTTTGAAGTTTTTAAAAACCAAACATTTATAATTCCCCTTCTCAAAGTGTTATTGGTCTTGTTCTTTGAAGAGAACTACATGATCTCTGTGATGAGTCAATCAGATGTTTCCCTACTAGATGAATTCTTGTTAATGGCTGTATATAACCTGTTTTTCATTAACAGAAACCAGAATCCTTGATCCTATCGGCTTCATATCAGATTCATATTAGCCTCTGATCTATGAGTTACTCTGAAAATGAAAATCCTTATCTTTTTCTTGCTGATTTCAGGAAAATATATTGAGGAATAAGGAATTTAGATTCTGGGTCAATTGGTGAATTTACATAATCAAGAAAATCTAAATCTTTCACAATTCTTCCTTGGTTTCCTCAGTTGTAGTACATTTCGAGTATTTAACTGATTTTGCTCAGTCATGGTTTCGTACGTAATATATGAATTCCACGATGTTTTTCATTGGGTTTATTGTAATCCTATCGATTTTTATTAATTTTAAAAATATGAGATATTGTACTTTGCAATCTTACTTGATATCTGAGCTTATTCTTACTGGATCTCACTCAGGTTGACATGTAATTTCATGTAAATTAAATGTAATTATTATTATTTCAGTAAATTGCAAAAGCAAACTGAAAAATCAATAAAGCAGAATTGTTCGAGTTTAAATCTAATACAGAAAACTAAGAAGGTCTTGAGATATTCGATCGAAATTACTTTGCACTCACTTGCAAATCAACTGAAGCAAACTGAATTCAATCTACCTAAAATTGCTGAAAAAGACTTGTTATGTTTTAGACCTTTCCAATTCCCTTTCAACGAAATCTTCTATCATTTTATCAGCAAAAGTTATAAGGCTTTTATCAGATTCTACTCTACTTTTCCTGTGATAATCTTGCTGCTCACTTATTGACAACTTGTCCGTTCTTCTAATCCACGAACCTTATGTTTAGTGGAAGAGAACAGTTTTGTGTCAGTGAACTGTGCTCGAGAACTTCATCAAAGTTTGCATTCCTCTATTCCTCCTCTCCCGAAAGCAAACTCTTTATTCTTGTTGACTCGCTCTCGGAATCAACAGTCCGCTTCGATTCTATCTGCTTTTTATTGATTTTTACTGGTGGACATACTTTTTCCAATCATTTCCAGAAATTCCTGGAAATCTGGAAACTAAATCTCTCAAATCTTGTCCGAAAACGAGGATCTCTGCCAACGTGGCTGCCTAGCCAGTTTTGATGTGATTTTTGCATTTTTTGATTCGCTTCCATGGAAAACGGCTTGAAATAATACTTCATTCTGGAACACTTGGTAATAAAAGTAGAAAGTTATCGTTTTAATTTGTTATTTTGATGTTTGCATATAGCTTGTTTTCTCGCACGAATCATCTCAATCTTGCAGCTGATTCATTTTGAGTACGAAATCTCTGACTCATCCCTGTGTTTTATCTTTTTTATATTTTTGGATCCCCATCGACCCCCAACTGTGAAATCGACAGTTAACTTTTTCAAATTTGAATGCCGGCGTCCTTGGATCATTCTTCTAGCGTAGTCTTGCTTTTCATTAAGGTATTTATATATAATTCTCAGATAATTTGTCATATTCAATCGTGATGATGGCTGTTGTTCAGTTATAAATTACTGAATAATCGAGTCTACTCAAGATGACAGAGGAAAAATCGATTGCTGCTACTGATCCTTTGCTGCAGGTTAGATTCCCACTTTTTTATATGGACCTGACTATTAACTGCTATTTCAGTGTGAGTTGGACAAGTCTAGTGATTCCGACATGATAAGAAGTAATAAGAAGCTTAAAGTCATCAAAGATGATGGCAGAAGACGAACTTGTGAAGGTCATGAGGAGGCCGCAAAGTTGCTAGGCGTTCATAGAGAGATAGAAAAACAGGCTTCTGATTCCAACCTCCAAGTTCACCCTTATGGTAAGTTTGTTTTTTGACATGATCTTTGGTGTCTTGTTTTCTCCCCATTATAGTAAGCAATCTCTCCAGCGAATGTGTGGTTGTTTTCCACCGCTGCGATCAATCGATTTGCATTTGTGCGTCTTCGTTCTTCCTGCACTCGTGATCTCTGTAAGACGGACGAGTTTTAAATTTAGATGCCGTTATTCGGACAAACAGACAATTTTTCGTACTTTTCTATCAAAATTCAGAGTGACTCATCATCTGGAAGAGTTGCTATTTGAGTTTTTATATTTGAAATTGAGCCTGCCATTTTGAAATTTTTACAATCTTGTTATTTGATTTTTTTCCTGAAATCTTTATTTACTTTTTGCTTTACGAGGTTGAAAGTATTTTGGTTGAGCTGTTTTCGAGATTTCATGCTCTTTATATTTAGCAATCAGGATGACGTGTTTCCTCACTGTAATTATTTCATCTTTAGTCTGTATGATGTCATCTAGATAGAAGCACAGACCCATGATTTAAGCGGTGCACTATCGTTAGTTGAGTGTTTACCGGAAGTTATAATCAGCATTTTTATCACTTCCTTTATCGCAATTTAGTGTTTTCTGTATTTATTAGGAGAATTGCAGGCCCAATTCGCTCATTTGTTAGTGTTGATCAAAGTCATGTTTGGTTTTCAATCATCACCTAATTTGGTGATTCATTTGATTCTTGTTTTTTAGTGATGAACCATTCGAAGCTCCGAAAGTTGTCGGAATCTCGTGGAATCAAGCTTCCAGCAATCAAAATGAAGGCTCCAGAGAGATCTCAATCTGCTGCTCCAGGGATCGAGCCGGTATTTATTATGGATGAGTACTCTCCTGTTACTCAAGTTATGAAGGATATCACTAATATTGATCATGATCGTAGCAGATCTACCGCTTCTCAATCCTTTAATTTGTTGCCGAATAATTCCGATTCGAATGAACCTTCTCTAGAACTCTTGAATATTCGTATTTTTCTCCCAGATGGGAAGTCCGTCCAGTTTACTGTTGAAGGAGGGAAAGAAGCTCAAGCTACGGATTTGTTAAATTTGATTGCCGAGCACTTTGAGATGCCAGCGGAGATTATTAAAGATGTGTTTGCCCTCTGGCTTGTTTCTCCGTTATTTGAGGTCCAACTGAAACCTCACCATGTTGCTGCACAAGTAAGGTACAAGTGGTCATCATTTTTGAAGAAATTTACTGATGCTGATGACGATGATATTGCTCTTGATGATCCCTTACTTGTTTTGAGAAGAAATGTATCTGTTTCTATTGACACTGAAAGAATGGTGAGTATTTTTTGTTTTGGGAGAGGATTTTATTGGGCTTTTTTAGTATCAGAAAGACTATGAGAGAATAGTCGATATACTGTATCTTGATGCGAAAGACCAGTATTTGAGTGGTCGTTATCTCGTTAATGTTGATGAAGCTTTGGAATTGGCAGCGTTGCAAATGGCAATTGATTATGATCCATACGAACAAGGGAATGACGAGGAAGCGTTTGATCTTGTTCGGTAATTATTTTGTTTCTTCGATTCGGTTTAATTTAGAGGTTTTTAGGGACAAGCTTCCAGAGTTGGTGTCATCTCAACATCTATCTAAAGTCCGTAGTTTTCAATTATTTGGTCTGTCGATGATGGAGTGCAAGCGTGGGCTAGAAGCCCAAGTTGTTCAAAATTTCAAAGACTGTAGTAGCAGATTTGGTTCTAAGAATGACAGGAGGATAGCTTATTTGGATATTTTGAGATCGACTCCTTTTTATGGAGCTGCTTTCTTTGATGGGCAGACAGAAAGAAGAACAACTTCTATTTTTATTGAGTACAGTAAGCGGCTGTTTACTGGAGCTTCTCCTTTGGCGAGGATGAACGTTAGAATTGGGATTCAACACGAATTTATTACTGTAGTGGATGCTTCGAAGATGGAGATTCTCTTGACTCAGCGTGTGGGCGACTGCAGCTGGCTTAAGTCGGAAACCGGAGAAGCTTTCTTTTTGCACTTTCCCGACCCTGCAGTAGTTGATGGAAAATCACCCTCAGGGGGTAATGAACCCCCTCCGAGTAAACTTCTCCAGATCTTTTCCAAGCAAGCTGTGATGATGGAAGCTTTGTTGAATAGTCTGGATGAAATAGCTGCGAGTGAAATAGGATCAGCAAATGATTTGGCAATCGGCAGATCATTGAGTATTTCGCCTCAGGCAGATGGACAGAATGTTGCTTTTTCGTATAGCAGTGGAAGTGACAGCGGTCATCAAGACGGACATGTATCTCATAGTGAATCATCAAAAACCTCGTATCATTCCTATAAGCAATCTACCAAGAATCCCAGTTTGAGTAGAATCATCATGAAGACCGGATTTGACCAGTATCCGGTCAACAACAACAAACTCTCGAAGCTTTGTCTAGCGACTCTGGATCCCAAAGGGTGCTGTGTTGAAGCCCATGGTACTCTAAAGAAAATATTCGTCCCTGTTCATTAATGGTAATTTGCGGTGAAAAAAGTTCCGGGTAAACATTATTTGTAATTCTACTGATATCCTATCAATGTGATTGAGTGCTAATCTTGGAATAAACTTATATTAGAACTTGTCTGAGTCATCCGATTCGGTTATTGTGAGGGAGGAAGTTGGTTGTATCGTTTTTTCGGAATGTAGCTGGTGCTATGTCAACATTTTCTTTAATATCTTCGTTGTCGTCACTCCTATCCTTTGTGGACGCGTTATTTATCTTTGGCGTGATATTGAAATCTCGTTGGGTAGACAGGATTGTTTGTAATTTTTATTATATAGAATTCAAATACGAGTTTCGAGAGTATTTTTGACTGAATTTGATCTGTTGAAGAGATTTTTCAGAAGAGTATTTAGATCGGCTCTTATTGCCGGGTTACAGATGTAGTAGATAAGGATTCTGATTCCACTGGTAAACATGTAGACGAAAGAAACAGTATCGGAGAAGGTGGTATGGAAGACTGAAGCAAGATTTGGATCAGTGGGGTGTTTGAGAAGGTCAGAATTCGACCTCTCCAAGGCGGTGAGAATGAGGTGGAGAGTGTTGGACAAAAGGTAACTAGCGACGATAGCTACCATTGTGTAGATGGCAGAGTTTACCTGTGGATTCATCCTTTTCTTCGGCATCAGGATGTTTGAGTTGTCTGGAAATTCAAAATTAACTGAATAAAAACGGCAGTATTCTTACTGTCAACTTCTTTACTATCGGAAGGTACCAGGTTGGGTTCATGTCCTGGGAGTTCGTACAGACTGGAATCGCTCTTCAATGGGCTACTCGAAGTGTAATTTAGCCCGTTGACCTCTTCCACTTTCATCGAGTACAGTTTTTTCACAATTACCTAAAATAATTGTTGATAACTACAACGATTTTTGGTGACTTACAATGTTCAAAGTTAATAATACAATAAACGGGACAACTGTCTGAGCAATGGACAAGAGATGGAAGTCGTAGACGTGGTAAATAAGGCTTTCAGTGACCCATACAGAAGCCGAAGTTGTTTTCGTCCGGAAAAAGTCCTCGCAATCTGGGTATTCGTATACCGTAACTGCCCAGAACGTTGGTAATCTCAATAATACACAAATAGTGAGGGTGACGATCATGGTTATCAATCGACCGCGCTGACTGTACATTGTTTGTAACACCAAATTTTTCCTGGAACAAAGATGTAGGATCTAGGGTGCACTTACTATGTGAGAACTTACATGTTACCCGCGATCCAAACAAATCTCTCTAAAGTCGCGAATATGAGCATGTAGGGAATTGCCAATTGGGTGATCCTGCTGACGACAAAGGCAGGTACGATATAGATGTGATACGTGATGAACAAACTCTCGAGACGAAGATAGCCAATTGCTGCGTCTGCTCCAAACAACAGGATGTACATCGCGCAAATCAGGGCGTCGAGAACTGCTAGCACCGATGGATACAGAGTGGGAGGGGTATTGGGATATTTCCTCGAGGTGAATAGATACAGTAGCATTATATTCCCACAGAACCCAAGAAAGGCTATCCAGGAGGAAATGAACAAGTAGAGAAATCTCGGAAGAGAGTAAATCTCACCATCTCCACAGATTTGAGGCTCTTCAAATAAGTTCGTCTCGAAGTCTGGTTTCGGTGTTAACTCTTGGCTCATGTTATCTTCATCAAAAGACTGAAAAATAAAGACAGAATTACGGAAATTTCATTTCCCCGTCTCGACGGAAATAGCTGGGAAAATTAGCTCAACACAAAAGAGGCGGAATCAGAGAGGAAGTGGAGATATTTTTGAGACGAAAATCCGGGTAAAATAAAGAGACATTTAAATAATTTATACCATTTAACACATACAAAACTTCGTAATGCATAATTTGTGTTCGGGATGATAGAAATGGCACTTGGAACGTTTGTCTAATTCTGAATGGAAACTATATGCATAAGATTTTGCATGCCACACACTGGAAATAATGTGATGTATCTGTGTATTAAAACAACTCTCATATTCTGGAGGGATTTGAAACGGTGCTTGACACGTGATTATTAATGCATTAATGTATGAGGAATAATGCATCTTCAGAGGAGTCGTTTTAATGCATCATTTCGTGGGTGTCGATGGGGTGGTGTACCTTTTGGGAGATAAGCGTCGCTTGATGAATAAGCAGAATCGCGTGCATATGGCTTCTATGCAAGACTAGACGAAATTTTCTTCACAACTTTTCCGTCGAGTCTTGAGTAGAAACTATATGCATGCGGTTTTGCATATTGGTCAAGTGGCATATAACCTTTAATTTTAAGGAGTTAATTTTAGAAAAGTAGTAACTATAAACAATCGATAATCTTTGAATAAACAATAGAAACTAATATTCTCTAAAATAAACTTATCAGATGAGACGAGACAAATATGGCTACTTTGTGAAATTACTCGCTTTGGCGGACTAAAACAAAAGAAAGTGGAAAATTGTTCCTGGATAAGCTGGGAATAATTTTTGCCGTCTCAAGTAGAAGAATTTTAAATCCAAAAACCGAGGTTTCAGGTTTTTCGGGTTCATCCAAGAACGACTAATTTGAGATTCTTTTTTTCTAAACAGAAATGAGTGTAGTTTGAACTAAGTTGTAAAATTCAAAAAACATCAGATTTAAATTTCAACAGACCCCGGAAGGGATGTTAGGAAAATAAATGGAAATTGAAAATCAGGTAACAGAAATGTTGGCAAGTGCATTGAAGCAAATCTTGTTAACAAAAATCCGAAAATTAAATTGAAAGAATAAGGAGACCAAATTTTATTAGAACTTTGCCAGGGTTATCTGAGACCGAAGACCCTTAACCCGACACTAAAAAAGCTAATTGCAGATTTTCATTTCTAAGCATTTTCGCGCCGGAATCAATGTCAAAAAAGTCCGGACAGTTTTATTAATTCCGGAACAAGTGACTGACAGGTCACTTAATTAGGAAACTGTAGAACCTCGAAAAACATTCTGTGATGTAGGAGCTAGGTCATCACGTTCAAAGATCAAATTATTTTTCCAAGTTTTCTCACATAAAAATAAATTTTCCTGCAAAATCCAAAAGCATCGTACTTTTTTTTGAGTATGAGGATTTGCGGATAACTTTGAAACAACAAGAGAAGTTTCAAGACACTCCTTAACTAACATTTGTTGTGTTCAATTACTGACAAAAACCAGAGATGCCGAGTCCCTTCGGCGTTGCATTTTGACGAGTGACATAAATCCAGATAAATGGAGGATCAGCAGCCCCACTGAAAAGTCACATCTCGCTTTAATGACACCATCCGAGAAAAAAAACAATCAACTCTCATATATCTTTAAAAAAACAGCCGAGAAAGAGGTGTCAAATGTCATGAGAGTGATTTTAATTCAGCCCCAAGTTTATTTAACATTCGAGATTCCTCCTTTTAGACTGGCTTCTGAAATCCGACCCTTGAAACCAGGTGCTCCTTCCGGAAAATTGGAACTATTCTTTTGTTTTAGTTGGAAGTAGAATGAAAATATTTCAAACCGCATTGCCTGAGTTTCATAAATCTGGAAAGACATTTACGGAAACCAATTAAGATAAATTTTTATCAATTAAACTTTTAAAACGAAACAAAAACACAACAACGTTTTAATTCGCCGGCTTTCTGCCAGACTGACGAAGAAGATAATTCCGCAAACTTTTTTGACGGTCACGGAAACTTCGTTGACGATTCTTTCCTCTGATCTTCTGACGAACCATCCGGAAATCTTTATGTTTGGCCAACTCGCGATTGTTTCTTCCGACGTGAGGTCCATTCTTCTTCGGCTTTGTGAAAGCTTCCCGGCTTTCTTTTCCTTCCTCTGCCACACGGATTTTCTCCTCCTTGGTTGTCTTGAGTTTCTTGTAGAAGTGAACAATGTCATTCAACCGTGGAAGTCCGTCACCGCCAGCATCACGTCTGAAACTCGTTCTTCATCCCAGTACAACCAAACCTAACTTACCTTGCTCGCTTCTCCTCAAATTCCTCCTCTAATCTCATATCAGCATTAGTTCTCTTCCGATTATCCGTAGCTCCGACTTGCTTCTTTAGTTGATGAACTCGAATTTTGCGGAAATCAGCATCAGATAAGATCCTGGTTTCACTAACGAGTTTCGCCTTTTCAGCTTTAGCAGCTTCATTTCCTGCTCTTTCCTTTCTTCTCAGGGCCTTGTATTGATCTCTGTTTAGTTTCTTGGGGTCTTTCTTAATTTCCTTCTTCGATGGTACTTTCTCTTCTATCTCTTCTTCTTCTTCTTCTGAATCTATTTCTTCATCGTCTTCAACCATTTCATCATCACTGTCGGTCACCCATCCATCTTCATCCTCTGCTAGGTCATCCCCATCTTCTGTCTCTTCGTCGTCTTCAGCTTCGTCCTGCTCCGCTTCCTTTTCTACTTCGTCATCAGAATGAGCAACTGTCTCCCATTCGCTGTCTGAATCACTTTCTTCTTCCTCGTTCTCAGTTTCATCAGCTTCTTCCGGGAGGATTTCTGCTCCAGGAACAAAGTCAACTGTTTTCGTTATACCGAATTCAAGAGGACCAGCAAGGACGCCTTCTTCAATGGCTTCGGTTGGGCGACCACGATCTTTTCTGGCCAGTAATTTCGGATTAACAGTTCGGAAAAGTGAAATCAGACCACGAGCAGCCATCGAAACATTTTTGTTCTTGTATGATTTAAACTGAAAATTCGTTATTAGAAAAATCCAAAAAAAGTTCTAACTTCACAAAGTTCCTGCAAAAGCTCTTCGGTTGCAGCAAACGGACAGTTTGTGAAGATTTCTCTGATGGCGTTGATTCCTACTGTCATTCCTTCCGGAGTGTTTCTTTCGGTGACAAAGTTATTTGCAATAACTCTCACAACATCTTGAATATAATCAGGAGGAACTAATTCATGGCAAGCTTGGGCGACATAGAGTAGAATTCGAGTGACTTCTCGCTGCTTCGGCTGCAGATAACGGTGCATGTAAGAATAGAATCCGAGAGTCTGGAGACGATGAATGCCGATAACTCTGGCACACAGAGCAATCTGCTGAAGACGAACAACAAACTTTTCGTTCTTCCTCGATTCCAGCAACCCAAAAAGACGGTCAGTGTAAGTCTGAGGGTCGAATATCATCTGAATGGCTTCCAGATTGCAGAACTTGCTCCTACTCTCCTTCTTGGCTTTCTGTTCCTTCGTTACGGCCTTCTTCGTTTTCTCCATGTTCCTTATCCGTTTCTTTGTCTTTTTACCTGCTTTGAAAGCCACCATGATCTCTTTGACTGTCTTTTGATCTTCCTTCTTTTCCTCATCATCGCTTTCACTATCACTATAACCTTCCTCCTCCTTCAGAGATCCCAACAAGAATCTCATTGCGACAACCTGGAGACGAGGAACTTTGTGAAAGACGCATTCTGCAATAGCATTAGCGATCTTAGCAACTCTCCAGTACTTTTTCCGGAAGGCATCAATCAGAACAAGTTGGGCGGTTCTGGCTACCACTGATCGGGAATCCTTCAACCTTGCAATAACCAAATTCTGCAGATTGGATTCTTCCTTTTTGTTGGCGCATTTTTGGCTTCCTTGTTTGATAAATGAAATTAACGCACCCAGGATAAACTTCCTGAAACAAATGAATAATGAAATTCACAATGCAAACACTTGCCGTAAATTTTTGTCCTCACACTTCACGAGCTCAAAGAAAAGATCAAAGACCTCGGAATCTGACACCAGCTTCTTGTTTCTCAACGTAACTACTGCTTTTGCAAACGAAAGTCTGAGTTCGTTATCCAATCCAGGACCAGCATTTCTGAGGATTTTCGTCAGCTGATCAGCAAACTTCCTTCCGTGTTCCGGGTAAAACGAAGCGACACCGGAGATGAAAGTAACCAGCTCCAGGATTGTGTGAACATCATTTCTATGCAAGGTCGTGTTGAAGTCGAACAATCTCATTCTCTGCTGGAACTTGAATAGTCTCTCCTCGAAGTCCTCCTTGTAGGAAGCCGGATCTTTCCTGACCATTTCCTGGAGGAGACCGAGATTGGAGTCCAGAGTGGCATATCGGCCTTGAGGGGCAGCTACGATGGTAGCCATTGTCCCAGTTCTGTAATTCAATGAAAAATAAAATACCGAAATTCAAAGATATGAACCGAAGCAAACGGTTGCACTATTCAGCAAACTGAAATATCGATTTATACCAAGTCCATAATTACCTCCGATAAAGCAATAGGAATATAAAGTTAATAAATTATCAGAATCAAGTGATAACTATTTTATTTTTTTTTCGAAGATACAAACTTGCGTCCTTCATGGCTTCAGACATTCATAAACTTAGAAAGGCGCTTCTGGGTCCCATTTAATAGCACGGATGTAGAGGGGTCACCCGGTGAAAGAACCAGAAGAATCTATATAAGGCTCGTCGTGATCAGCGAAAGCGATAATTATGCCGTTGAATAGTCGGATATTATTTCAGTGCTCACAAGCTCGTTGCTGGAAGTCTGGACTTCATGGAGAATGCCTCTTAGTCGCTCCCACTCGTCACTTCTCGGGTTGGAGATGTTTTCGTGGACGTCGTAGAGAAGAACACGGCCTTGCTTGTCCCCAACAATCAGCTGACTGCCGTTGGCATTCCATAACAGCTTCTGGCCAGGGGCTCCGATGTTGATGCAGGTGATCGGGGACTCGGTGTCCAGGTTCAGATTCCAGATCATCAATTGTCCAGCGGAATCGACTGAAGCGAAGACAGCTGGATGCACTGGGGACCATTTGACATCTTGGACCAAATCTTTATGTTGGTTGAACGAGAGTATTGAGCCATTTTGCGGAGATCCAAGACTATTGTCCTGGAACGACAACTCGGTCAACTTGATAGACCAATCCCAGGAACTGGTCAAGCACAAGTTGGAAAAGTCGTTCGAAGCACCTGGAGCGTTATGCAGATCCAGAGCAGTGATCATACTTTTATGGACTGAAAGCACTCGATTCGCTGTATTCGACATAAGACAAAATACTCACTTTCCAAACACTTTGCCATATCTCCTTTTCCGTGGCGATCGCCGATGTAGAGCGCTCCTTCGTAAGTGCCTGCGGCAAAGCTGGCCGCACCAGTGTTCCAGAATCCCATGCTATACACAGGCAAAGCTCTCTTCTGCTTGTAAGCCAGAGTCACGGTCTCGATCGGACTCGTGAGGTTATCCAAAGCCCAGGAGCACATTCTTCCGTCTGTCGAAATCGTCACCAAGTCATGGGCGTTTTTGCTTCCAACAATATTGAGACAATAGATGGGTTGAGTGTGAGCAGTAACAATCAAGGGGCTTCTCTGGACCGGAGTCTTCTTGTTGACTCGGTTGTCCCAGACACAAACCTGTCCCGTAAATAGACCACCGATCATAATGTTCGAGTGATATCGAGCGAACTGAAATGCCGTAATCGGACTTGGAGCAGTGAACGTGTACTCCGGGAAGTTCGCTTTGAACTTTGAGTTCCAAACATGAACGATCCCTGGATGAATAGTAGTGCTGTCGATCCCGAAGTTGTAAGCTGCGGCCAGCAGCTCTGGATGGAAAGTGGAGTAGTCCAGAGCACCAACTGAACGACCGACGACGTTTGGATCGACGAATTCTCTGTTCAAAGTTATCAGTTCTCCTGTTGTCTGCGCTTCATCTAGAGAAAAATCGTAGGCGTAATCGGAGGTAGTATCATTCTGGAAAGGGAGTTCATTTATATCGAGACCGGGGGACTTACAATTTCGGCTAGTTCCCTGACCATGACTTTCCCTGCCTTGACGAAGAAGGCGAGGAATTCGTCGCTCTGCAGGATCTGACGCTTTTCGTCATCGCTCAAGTCTGGGACTCGTTCTTGCTGAGGATCTACATTTTCGTCCTGCAGAATCCGACTGCCAATTCCAAGCGAAGGGAGCAGTTTGACCAGCTCATGACCAGGGGAATCGTCGAAGTTCATGTCGACTTTGCCGCCGGTGTCGGAAAACTCATCATAATCAAATTCCTGAGATCCCATACTGAATTCTCCGACGGAAATCCGCTCGTCTTCTGTTTGAGTCGTTTTACTATAGGCCATATTACTTTTGGTAGGATCATTCTTTGGCGGAACAACAACTTGCTGGGTGTCAATCATCTCGAAAGAATTTTTGAGCACCGATGGTCGAGGAGGGGGGTGATGATATACATCAGGAAGAACCCCATTTGTACCGTTTACACCATTCTCTGCAGGTGGGTTAGCAGTTGTTTGCTTAGAGATGGAAGGACTCATCGGAATTCCACAATCAGCCAGGATGTGGTGGATCTCTTCCAGAGCCTGCGATTGCCTTCCCACTAAAACAATAACATCAAAACTCGCATTCATCTGGGATGTTGAAATCCGGACATGTGGGGGAATCAAATTACGAAAAAACTCACAGTCGATATTTCGCGGCCTACTGAATTTTCTACTTTTCTTGACGTATTCCATCGTTTTCTTCTTCCTCTCCATTTCCACTTGGCGATCGTTTTGAGGATCCATTGTCCTGAAAATATCAATATATGAAATCTCATCGAATAATGACAAATATAGTCGTAAAAATCCACGGACAAGTTCGGCGGGTGCTCCACAGCAAATGTACCTTGAAACACCTTCAGAACCACGATGATAACTCCTTCGATCGATTTCCACCAGATTGGGAAGGAAAAGCAGCATAATTAACGGTACAATAACAAAATGAGCAAACAAACCAAGACAGCCTCCTCGACGAGACTAGGGACCTCCGCAACGTGCGGGAAAAGGCGCGACTCGAACATCGCTTTTTTTTCCTCTTCGGGAGAGGATTTCGGTTTTAACGGTCGCAATCATTCTTCCATATTATCCCTCCAAATATGAGTACATCCGCGAAGGTGACTCTCTTGAGGAAAGAGGAGAGTTCTCGGCCTGAACAGTGAGTTTCTCGTGTTAGATTTTATTTTTTTCGAGGTTTTAGACGGCTTGACATCTTCACTAAAATCAAATTCAAAAATGGACTGCCGGATATCCCGATGGAGCCGATATTCATGCAATTGCCGTTTTTGAAGCTCTCGAGGTTGGTATTATTTGGCTTTCATATATAGGGAAATTAACTTTAGGTTTGCTGAATACAGTACGACAGAGATGGAAAGAAGCCACCGATTCGAGTTGACTACCGAGCGTGATTTGGACATCAACGTTGATCTCATTAATACTAGGAAATATGAAGCTGTCAATGAGCATGATTTCGGTATTCCCGAGAACATGGACCCTGAAGATCGTAAACTGGTGGAAGATGAGACGAAACATGCCCACGACAAGCGGAGACAGAACCACAACGAAGTTGTTTCTTGGATGAGGAAGACTCAATACCTCGGAATTGACAATGTTCGTTTCGGCGTCGGAGCCGACAGACAGGAAACCAAAATCGGGTACAAGTTATTCAAGTCCGGGATCACTGACCAGCTTTACAAGGATCGTCAGGGCCAGATTGACGCTATCAAGAAGACTTTCGACGACGCGAAGATTCCATGCAAGGAACACCCGACGAAACGCGGAGTCCATGCTGTCGAAGAGTTCCAGGTTCTGCCGGACTTTGATTCGTGGCATCTTCCCTATGCTCAGGTGTTGTTCGATGGAGATCCGATTCCGTTCAGAACGAACAAGGACAAACTCATGGAAAGAGCCGTCAGCCAAGGTGTCAAGGATGCAAATGGAACTGACTTTGTCGCTTATTATGTTCCTACGGATGAAACTCTCAAGAAGCTGTTAGAGAAGGAGACTGAAGGCACTGTTCCGGATAATAGCGAACAATTGGAGTATAAGTGTACCAGGGAGTTCAATTGGACGGTGCGGAACGAGAACTCCAAAGGCTACGAACCCAACTTTTTCTTCTCCTTCAGAGGTGGTGCTTGTTATTATAATGATATGAATACGCGAGTCAAGCTGACGAGAAAACCAAAAGGATCGGGAGCAGTAAGTTTTACTTTCTTTTTTGGTTTTTCAATCAACTTCTTCAGGCTGCTGAAATTATGTACGTCTACAACGAAGAGGTCAACGACAATGAGAGGACGGAATTCGAAAAGAGATTGTCTAGACTGGCCGAGCGGGAGATTCAGATGGAAGAACCGGAACCCGAGGAGCCATTGGCAGAAGAGAAAGTAAAAGAAGGCCAAACAAATCTCAATGACATCTTCGGAGACAACGAGTCGGAAGACTCCGACAGTACTTCCGATGACAGCGATGATTCGGATGACAGTGATGACTCTGAACCAAAGAAGAAGTCGGTCAGCTCTTCAAGCTCGTCGAGCGACAGTGATTGATGAAATTGAATTGATCTCATGTTGATAAAAAACATTCTTGCCCTTTGCCCTGAGTTTGGGTTCGTTGTCTGTGTACTTCTGAAAGGAGATATTTTTGCTAAAGAGGTGAGATGGTGTAGCGGTGTTGAAGGTAAGAATGTAAAAGAAAAGAAGCTTAGATACCCAAAGGTTTATTCCGAAATTTCACAAATGAGATCACAACTCATGGATTCTCCGATCTCCCTGCTTATATTCCTCGGCACTGTACCAATTCCAGATCATTCTGGTGCTCGTTGCCATCATGGAGGCGCCGATGTAAGCGTCGAATTGTCGGTTCGATGAAGCGGCCTTTTTCAGCTTGATTATGCCCAGTTTTTCGTTAATTTCCCTTTCCAATCGGTCATGAAACCCTGAAATCTGGGAGTTCCCGCCAGTAACAACCATGTTGTCTTGGAGGACGTGTCTGAAGGATGGGTCAGTAGATTCCAATACACTGAAGACCAGCTCTTGGACAGGAACCACACAGTCGGAAGGGATAGTCATCTTCTCTGTATCAAACAAGCATTCGGGGATCTTGTACCTCGGATATTTGAATCCCTTGACTAATCCATCAGGGAAGGAGAAATATTCCTTGGTGTAGAAATCGGTTTCTGGATTCAGAGGATGAGGATTGACGGTCAACATTGCTTTCGCAAACTCCTTCGCGATATTCTGAAAGGAAAAACTAGAGAAGTTAGACAAAAGAAAATAACCTCAAACGACCACTTTAAGTACGATTTCCGGACTTCTGGAATCACCGATTTGGTCTTCCACATTGGCGGCATATTCGGCTCCACTGGATACTTCTCCTTAACGTAAAAAGGAGGTACTAGTTGGATCTCCTTTTCTTCGAAGAGAATCATAATCTCGTCCATTATCAAGTTGCCTCCGATATCACAACTGGCTGCACTGCTTTTCAAGGCGTAGAGTTCGGATACTGGGGTCACAGTTGTATGGGAGGCCCCACTGTCGATGACTAATCCAGAAGTCAAACCAGCACTCACAAGTTGGAGTGCAGCACTCGTCTTCATGTAAACAGCTTTCGCTTTGAGCTTCTCGAACATTAACTCGAGGATCTTACTTCGTCTCTTTTCGTTTTGATGCTGAAAAATAAGTCAGTTACTTTTCCCAAAATTGTAACCCTTACTACTGGCTCACTGAAGAAGAACATGTGTTCGCTTGGGTCACACTTCAAAACTGAGATAATGTAATCGATAGTCTTCTCGAAAGCTTCGAAGTTGTCGATCAATCCGTCGTAGAATATCGGCAGAATCCTCATGTTCGGCTGAGGTCCCAGATTCTCAGTGCCCACATAGAATTTCGAAGGTTCGGATTCTTCAAGCACTCCAACAACCGAGGGGATATCCAGTTGTGGTTGGTTTTGGAAGGCGTTCGCATAACCCGCGCGAATTGTCTCTGATCCAGCATCGACGACAACAACATTTAAGTTATCTGAAGGACAAGAAATTAATTTTAATGAGTATTGCTAGCTCACCATTATCCAAACATTGAGAAACAGATGGACGTTCGTAGAAATCTGCCATCAGAAGGTTCGTTGATATATGAAGCGAAGCGAAAGAAAAGAGCAACCGGGCAAATTGGCGAAAAGCGCTCAAAACCAAAACCCGTTCGAAGGGCAGAGGAAATAGGACTCAACCTGTCGAAATAGGCGAATTATGAACTACTTTGTCCAAGTTGCTCACTAATTCAGGAGTATCAATAATGTTGACTAGCATCTAATCTTCTTAATTCCTTGACTTCATGAAACTTTATGAGTACTTTTCTTCGGTGCGATAATTTGGCTTGAAAACCCTCTCAATTCCTGAATCTTATCTTGTCCTCCAAATCCTTCATTATCACTCTGAGAAACAATGATTATAGATATTAACGAAATAAGAAGCTTACTCGTGTGAAGCTGATGATGTTCTTATGATCTATAGAGAGAGGATCAAGTACATCCAAATCACAAATTGCAAATGAATCTTGTGCATTAAAATTCACTCCAAAAAATGACATATTTTCTTCTATTTTATAAATCGTTAAATAAATTTACTTTAAATACCATCACAAAATATTAGAATGACAAAAGATGATAAGAAGATTTAAAAACCTAAAGATAGAAGGATTAAGAAAAGAATGTCCTCATTTCCGAAGATTTTTATTCCTTCAATTTTCCTATGTGAATGTCCATGATGCTATTCAGGTTGTTTTTTGTCTTTTTCGGGCTTTTATTAATTGCCCAGAAAATTGAAGGAGATGCTGGTGGATTATCTCATAAAGCTCAAGAAGTTTGTTTTTGTGGAGTTAATTTAATTACTATTAACTGTCATTTAGGACTTGAAAACTTGCATGACCGAGTTGGTACAGAGATATGATGTCGATGACGTCCGAGATTACAGTAACTATTCGTCAGCAGTGAACAATCTCGCCTCCAAGGGCTGGAACAAGTTCTACGGCACTTTCTGCTATAATGAAGCCATGTTCTTTGGCTGTCTCAGCCAGGCTAATCTGAACAGTAGTGTGATCGATAAATTTACTTTCATGAGTCTCTTCGAAATAGACTTTGAAGCAGCTGTGGGCTATGTCAATGACTATTACATGGCGAACTACCTCTGTGGATCCGGAAATTCAGACGCGAGTCAGGCCTTCGACTGCGTCTACAACCTAAACGTCGTCGGCAGCAGCTGCTACATGAGCGAATACAACTGCTGGACCTTGGCTAAATACCAGGACTGCATGTCAACTAATGTTTATGGTCAGACTTGCGGGATGTACGGGAAGATTTTGAGCTGCAACTTCCAGAACATCAAAACGACAGTCAGATATTCTGATTGTTCTTTGTTCTTGCCAGATTGTTCATAAAATTTAAAATTTCTTTAACATTAACAAAAATTAATACAAAGACAGTAAAATCAAGTTCAAATGAAATCTTTTTGAAGGAAATTTCACTTGTTAGTAACACTGGATTTAACCTGTGAATATTTCAGTCCGTGTTAACACAGATTCTCCTTCCAGACCGATTTTGGGTTGGTACTCTGGATATGTTTGAACAATTTTGGCCCATTTTTATAGTTTAACAAATCGATAAATAAAAAGTGTCAAGTTATCATTTAAAAAAGCCGAAGAGTTTTGGTTACGTAGTAGACGAACGGAGCGAAAAGAGGGCACACACTAATAGTGATGTTCACTGTTGCCAATGATATTTATTCTCTGAAAGAACATATGCATCATTTTATCTAGAAACAAGTTAAAAGTGTTAGTACTGAATAATCTCTCCTACTCATACCAAAGATAGTTTACGTTGTGTGAAAAATATTCTATTCTCAGAAAGAATTTCCTTTTCAGGAAGAGTGGACTTCCTTAGCAGAGTTTAGCTAGTTGTTCACAAAAGAAGATATTTCTCAGATATTTTTTCGATAGTGCAAAAGACCAAACAACAGTGAAGTTAGAAAATCAATTTTAATGTATTGATTCAACGTTTGGAGATTTTGTTTTTGCTAGAAAAACAATGTTTTTCAAAATTAAAAAGTGGCTAAACAACTCTTTCTTGAATTTCGTTATCTTGTTTAATCTGTGGTTTTGTTTTTGTTTACGCAGAGTCTGTGCTCTTTCATCTATTCTTCGACTACACTTTCGTTTTCGGTCTTTCATACAAGTCTGACTCCTTTTACGGAACTCTCATTTGTTCAATTGTCATAAAATCTTAATTAATCTCGGTGCATTCTCGAGGATTATGGTGTATTTGACAGAAAGGACAAAACCCAAGCTGTCAGAGAAATCGAAGTCGTGGAGTGTCAGTTGGCCCCTCGCGCTGCCTTTCCTTCCAGTCTAGCGACTCGCACTATCATTTTTCTTTGCAGAACTCCTCTGGCTCTCCACTTGTTCCATGAACTCTATCCCGTCTTCACATTATTCGATAGATGTGTACTATTGTTTGTTTGCTGTGTTCTTTTCTTGTGATCTGAATTGATCAAGTTTAATTTTGATTTCTTTCATCATTTACTTTTGTTTCTGTCTCAGATATTTTTTGCTTTTGATGCAGATTGTAAATCTTTAGAACTTTTCTCGAACAGACCGAAAGTGCGACGGATAATTTTGTGCACTTTCTATGTACGCGAGCTCCGACGGCTTTTGATTATGAGTTTTCAGATCAAGATGGGTCTTTTTGAGGTGTTCACTGCTGAATTGATGGCTTTTTCGGTTTTCTTTACTTTCCTCCCGGCAGTCCTAGTTAAGGATTGGTACAACCGCGGGACGGCCGAGGGATTCAGTTCCGTGAACTTTGTCTTGCCGATGCTGATGTAAGTTTTCTTCGTTTAATATCAGTTTTTCATGGACATTTTCCAGGATGGGTTGTTGGTACAGACACGGGTTAATGACCAGCGACTCTGTCAACATTTATCTGAATGGGTTCAACTTGGTTGTATACACTTTCTATGTCCTTGCATTTGCTTACTATCAACCCAAAAGGCGGTATCTTATTGGTCAATTAGTTTCTTTGTTTATTGCTTATTACTCTCTATTTACTTACGTGGATACCGAAACCAATGATCTCAAAAGAAACGAATTGATGAGCGCAATGGCTGCCGGAACTCAAGTATTTTCTCTTATTGGAGGTATTTATGAGATTGTGAGTTTATTTTTTATTTATCTCGATAATCAAAGCACTTCAGAAACGAGCGATCGATTTGAAGACGACAGAGTATCTTCCAGCAACAATCCAGTTCGGGATCTTCCTCTTGATCATTCAATGGTCACTTTTTGCTTACATAATCGGAAACTACCACATGATGGGAGCTAATATTGCCGCTCTAGTTGTGAACATCGTCACGATCGGCCTCTACTTCGTCTACCCTCCGTTGACGTGGACCGTTCCTATCTTCGGAATCAAGCCACAGAAAAAGAAGGAGTGAGTAGCGGGAAAGCACCGTCGAATCCGTCCAATTCGGCCTTTAGTGTGCCTTTTTGTTTTAGAGATTTCCGAAATTTCATTATGATGTTTAGACGAGTTTTGCATTGTCTTTTCAGCTTTGTCTTCTTTACTAGTGTTCCCAAGGATTTTGGATATGTCTTGCCTTGTCGTGATCTCGGTTGCGACTGAAATTACTGGTGTCTGTTCTGATACTGGAAGAGTTTCACTCAAGAGAAATAATAAAGAATGTCTCAACAGGTAATGTTTTCCTTTAGATTTTGATACGCAATCAACTGGTCACTTCTCAGTTTCTAATCCGGATTTGCGCTCTTTAAAAAACGGAAGTTGATCCGATTGGCTTAGTTGAAACAGATTTATTTAAAAGGGTCCAAGAATTTGATGGGAGTTTCAATATTGAAGAATGACTGGTTTTGAGTTGGTTTTGATTTTGCTTTCTGCAAAATTTACTGTGGGACAACTTTTGCCAGGACAATATTATTCTGTTGCTCCTGGTTTCCCTCAAAAAACAGCTCCTGTAATTCCAACTGCTCCTGGAGCATGGGCCCCGAATCCGTGGCCATTGTCCGGTCCATTGCCTGCTCCCCCTCCGGCAGTCGCATCTTATTTGGCACCCCCTCCCGCCCCTGCTCCTGTTGCTGTACCCGCTCCTGTGATTGCGGCTCCTGCTCCCGTGATTGCAGCTCCAGCAGTTCCTGCCCCAGCGGTCGCGGTTCCAGGTCCCTTGCCACCAGCGGCTCCAATTGCTGTCCCTGCCCCTGCTCCTCACCCGGCTGCTCCTGTGGCTATTCCTCCAGGATTCACCCCTCCAACTGGAGTTACATTGAATATTCCTTTCAATGTTCTTGCTGCGCTTTTCCAATTGCCTGGATTTGGTGAGTAAAAATGGGATGAATTGGAGTGACGAATTTCGATTATGATTGAATTTTTCAGGTCCTTTGTTCAACACGGTTCTTGCTCCTGCTCCAGCAGCAGCTCCAGTTCCTGTACCGGTACCAGCCCCAGCAGTTGCTCCAGGTCCGATCCCGTCTTATCTGTGTGCCACTAAAGCCTGTGTTGAACCTGTTGTTCCAGCACCCGCTCCGGCTTTCGCCCCACCCTCGGTAGCTGCCCCAATCCCCATCGCCATTGCCGCAGGAGCTCCTCCGGCAGAAATTGCTATTCCTTTCCCTGGAATCCCGAAGCCAGTCTATGCTCCGTTCAGTCAGAGTTACATCTACGGAAGTACGAGATCGCAGAAGTCCTTCAAACAATCCAAGGATGACAGGAAGACCGATTCTGAATGAAACTGATTGGTCTTACCGCATTGTCTGTAATTAATGATGGATAAGATAAAGTTTTTTTCTTTTGCGAAATGGAACAAGGAATGTACTCGTGATTCGCATGCATCCCGTTTGTGTTGCTACTTTTTGCTCCGAGAAATGACGCAACCGTTTGTATAAAAGGAAAATAGGTGAATGAAAGGAATTAGATAATCTTTAATCATGAAAACGTTTTTGTTGTTGATCTCTATTATTGTAATTTCAACAGTAGCTAATCCTATTAGTAATGGGAAACGACAGTACTATTACTACGGATATAACAATAATTTGGAAGCTTATAATCCGTACAACATACCTCCTTGCGATGACGGAACCAGAAGGATGTGTCTCTTCAACGACTGCAATTGGACCGTCTGCTCTGGATCTGATGACGAATAGTTTCGTTTGCAAAACCGACTTTAAGACCGGATAATCAGTATTTCCAAGAAGTTTACCCGAAAGATTTTTCCTAGAAAGAAGGATTCTCAATCTTTATTTGTTTTATCTGTTAAATTTCATACCTAAAGTGATTTTTATTTAGTCTTGCATTTGCCTGTATTCTGGAAGTAGAGCGTCTCGATTAGTCCTCCTTAAACCCCCCGTGTTCCATGTAGATAAATTGTGTCAGTGTTCGTTACCCGCAGAGAACGCTACCTACCTCTAAGGACCGTGTCAGATTGACTTGCATGTCTGATCCACCCTAGTTGATCCCCCGCACCCTCTGAAGGAGAATTATGGTTCAAATCGGATTCGTGTTTCCGATGTCTCCCTTTGAGTCTTCTTTTTCTCAAGACTCGAAATTTTTTATCAAATCTTCCCTGCGATTATGGATCCTAAGGTAGGAATCTTTTTCTTTTGCGGAATGGTATTTTTTCTTTATAGGACAAAAAAATCGTAAACGAAAGGAGGCGTCGAGAGAGGATGAACAATGCTGAAGAGAAGTTGAAGGTGTTAATTCTGAAGTATCTCAATTGTCAACTTTCCAAGCTCGAGAAAGCGGACACTCTCGAGAAGGCTGTGGAGCTCCTGAAGCAGTTCGACGAGGGGAAAGTCATCAGCCAACGAGGGAAAGAAGTTGCGTTCGCTGAATTCGAAAGGAAGTTCCTCGAACAGTTGACAAGGCAGAGGATCAACGAGAACATCCTTAAGCCGATCCTGGAAACTCTTCAAGCGGTGAAGGTCGATTCTGGATTGATGCAGCAAAGGGTTCCCATCCAAAGGCCTCCTCAGCCGAGGGTTCCGTCGATGCCGTTCGTGAACAATCCTCCGACCTTGGTGAACACCGGACTCCAGCAGATGTTGGTCAATTTCGGAGTTCTCTGGCAGCACCACCAGATAGTCCAGAAGCAGTTGGGAGAAGCAAATGCGATGATCCAGAGGTTCAACCATCTGCTCGTTTCTCACGTCAACAACCGGAATCAAAAAACCGAAACAGTTTCGCAGCAGAGGAAAGTTGCTCCAACTCCCCTTCGAAATGCTACGCAGATTGCCTCGGAATTCACATTTGTATCCAAGAAGTCTTCTAGTCTGCCGAAGAACGAAGTAAAGTTAGTGGATTCCATCGATACGCATTCCATGGAAACTCCTCGAGCCCCTCCCCGTCCGTATAAGAGGAAAAACTTCGAAACGCCCTCAATCCAGGATTCCTCCAGCTCTTCCGACAGCGGCATCTTCGATCCTACCCCGAAGAAGATTCCGGCGATCGAAAGGGACATTGAGCCGGTCCTCAAGTTCAATCTCAACGACCTTCTCAGTTAATTTATTTCCATTTATTTGTAGTTCTTTTGAAAACCCCATTATAAAGTGCTTTATTCATGACTCAATGTGAAACAAAAAACTCTTTATGACGATACTTATCTGCTTTCCTCGACTATCAATATTTTTGCTTGATCGATTTCTTCCGAATAAAAGGACAATGAACGTCCGCAAGAAGCAATCTCTCTCCGAGTAAATTCAGGCTCTTTAATGAGTTAAAGCGCGGTTATCTTGCTCCGAGAATGCCGCTGGGACAGTCGATAAGGAGGTTCTTCAAGGTTCAGAATGATGATGATCCACTACTCCCTGGACCCGGTAATTACTTGCCTCAAGATCATGTTAATGGGATCTCCAGAACGAACGAAAAATCGTCTTTTCGACCATCGCGAATCAGCAATAACAGGACTCCTTCTCCTACAAGTTCGTTTTTCGGAAATAATTTCGTAATTCTTTATATTCTTATATTAGAAACAACCCGTCAGAATCACATCTAATCATATTAGATTTTTCAGAAAATAAAGCAAGAGCCAGTGTCTATGTCGGGGAAAACAGTCATGTACGATACAGAAAAAGTCGTAGTAAGACTGGAGGAAATGAGAAGGATCATTGGCACAAAGAAAACCTGGTCCACATGGTTGGTTTTATTAAATTTTTTATAAATACTGACTCGTATCCAGAAAGCATTCGAAAATGATGTCACCACAGTTATGGAGATCAGGAGTAACTATAAAACTGAACAAGAGGAATACATTCTGATGGATTCCAAGAAGGATGTCGCTGATCCAATTTTTTCCTACTATCAATTGCCGTCGAACATCCATGACAACGAACATAAGAAAAGTGTAAGAATTTGGAAATTTTACCAGTCAATTTATTTCTTTAGGACACTTGCCTAATTCCGGCCCATATAGCGGCGATTGGAGGTTCTCTCGACACCTGCACATACCTCAATGATAGAGTTATTACCGAAGCCATCAGAAACGACTACTACTTCCCTATCCATCCTCTTCATCTGATTGCTCTTTATGGGCCGATCAAGTCACATCGCTTGGCTAGTCAGAATAATAAGGAATTGGCCAATATTTTCTTGAACGACTTGGAGATTGCCGACATGTTTGATAGATCGAAAACCACCCCCCTTCATTACGCTTGTATGGCTGGGAATATAGAGATGGTGAAGTTACTAATTGAACACGAGGCTAACGTTGATGCTATTCAAAGAACAACACACGCTACACCACTCCACTTTGCCTGTCAAAGCGGAGACGAGGAAATTGTGAAATTCCTACTTGATAAGGGTGCAGATCCTGACAAGAAGGATTCTTATAGCAATACATCTCTCCATTACGCTGTCAGAGGCTCAGATAATCCGGAAATTGCCAGAGCTATACTCGAGAAGGTGAAAAACAATGAGAAAATTGTTTCCTACAAGAACAACGGTGGGATCACAGCAATCAGATTAGCTGTCGAGGAAAATCGACTGAGAGTAGCTGAATATTTGTTAAAACAACATTTTGGAAACCATAACAAAGACGAAAATGAGGGAAAACACGAAGAATGTGGGGAAAATGATGCTCTGTTGGTTCATCTAGCAGCTCAGAGAGGAAGTCCTAAGATGATTAAACTTCTGATTGAAGTGGGTTACTCGCTAGTATGTTCTTGTTTATTAGTTAACAAAAAATTTTCCAGAATGGATTATCGATTGAAGAAAGAGATAATCGTGGTCAGACTCCTCTTCATTTCGCAGCCGAGGAGAATCACCTTCAACTGGTTCGTACCCTGATTGAAGAGAAGGCAGACAAAGAGGCCAGAGATGAACGAGGATTCACTCCCCTCCTTGCAGCTGCCAGTAGAGATAGTCTGGAGGTAGTTAGGGAACTCCTAGGACAGACACTGATCACTGCTCTGTCTTTCTATGGAGAAAATATAGTTCTTGTTGCTGTCAAACACAACGCCACGAAAGTCGTCAAATTCTTGTTCAATCCAGTTCATAAAGACGAGTTCAAAGATATTGTGAGAATTATGCTGAAACAAGTGGACATCCATCTCAATTGTCCTTTACACTTTGTGGCGCAAACCGGAAACATCGAGATCCTCAAGGTATGAAAGTTGAATAATTAATGGAGCTAATTATTATAATAGGGCTTGCAAATTCATCTATTGCTTAGTAGAAGCAAAGGAAAGTGAATCGATACAGGATTGACCTATATCACCAAACACGTCGATTTAGGAGTTTGTTGTATTACGAAGTTGTATAGAAAATCTTACATCGATTCATTTTAGCAACATCAGACACTTCTATACTAAATTATAATACTTTCAGCTAATAATTCCATTCTATCAGGAAATAAATATGCGCAACAATGAAATAAAGACACCACTTCACATAGCTGCTAGATTCGGACATACAGAAGTAGCTCGACAACTACTTCATGTCTCGGTTTGCTCCATCAATTTGGTTGATATTCACCAGAAAACTTCCCTCTTTGCTGCAGTCGAGAACGGATCAATCCCCATGATTAAACTTTTACTCGAGAACGGGGCTAATCCCATGGCTCGATGCGGTACAGAGATCGCTTTGGATTTCGCGATCAAACATGGAAACATTGACGTTGTGAGGCTCCTTCTTGATGAATTGAAAGAAGATAAGGATGAGTTTAGAAAAGTGTTTCCCCTTCATGAGGCTGTTTCTAAAAGGAAACTGGAGATTTTGAAATTAGTTCTAGACAAGAAATATACCGAGATCGACCAAGTAAACAAAGAAGGGATAACTTGCTTCGACTTGGCTATAGATATGAACTATCGAGAAGGAGTGGAATTATTATTGAATAATGAAAAGTGGCACAGAGTCGTTCGAAGACGTTATGTAAAGTCTTCGCGCCAAAATCCCCATCCTCAAAGTCCGATGCAGAACTTGATTGTGAAGATGCCGGAAATGGCCAAGATTGTTCTCGACAAATGTGTTAGTATGCATGGCGAACATATCTATTATAATTACGAATACATTGATGACACCTATGTCCTCACGGAAGAAGCCCAGAGACAGCATCCACTCTATAACAAAAACGATATTAGAAGTTAGTTTTCCTCCGTATATCTTACGAGAGGCACGATTAAATTCTACTTTCAGCTGTTTGTCTGACTCCATTCGAGAACATTGAGAAAATCAACGGATACCGTCTAAAGAAGGAATGCATCTGCAGAGAAGAGAATTACTCAGATGTCATTGCAGATCATCCGCTGAATTTAATGCTGAAGAATCATAGCCACGAGTTATTGAGTCACGATCTAGTTCATTTCTACGTAACTACGAAATGGAACAGCTTTGCGAAATGGTTTTACTATGGACGTGAGGAATTTATTTTTAGATTTCAAATCACAGTCCATATTTAGTCTGTGCTTTCCACTTACTATTCGTACTACTGTTGACCGAAATAACCATCGACATCAAGCCAGAAAAAAAAATGACACTAGAAGAGAAAATAAGGCTATCTAGTACCAATGAATGTCTTGCTGAAGTAAGCATTTTGTACTTTAGTTATCTATAATCTATTTTTAGCCATGGTCTCATGTTCTTTTCTTGGTTTTCGCAATTACATTATTCACCTTGGCGATCGGGAAAGCCCTTCGGGATTGGACCGTAGCCAATCGGATTCCAGATTTCATTCTGGCTTTCCTTTCTTTCCTAGCATCGACTCCTTGTTGTGCAATAATGGGAAGTACCAGTCAATGGAGGACGTTGGTGATTCTGAACTTCTTCGCTTGGTTTCACTTGCTAAACCTTGTGAGGAAGTTGCCGAGATTCGGGGTCTACGTCCAGATGGTCTGGCACACAATTATGTCCTTCATCAGGTTCTCTCCAGTGTTCATCTTGTTCTTGTTACCATTTATAGTTAGCTTCCATGTATTACTGGGTGAAGATGTGAGTTGTTTATCTTACATATATAACATTCATATCATTTCTATATAGAATCCAATGAAGAAATAAAAATCCATGGTTCTGGATATCATACTTGTAATTTTCAGAGAGGCTTGCTCAACTTGTTACAAACTATGGTTCGTACTCTAGTCATGATGACAGGAGAGTTCGACTATGAAGCTAAAATTAATGACCATTCAACCTTCCTGACCTATCTCATTTTTTTCCTATTCATCTTCATCGGATCAGTCTTCCTCATGAACCTGCTGGTTGGTCTAGCTGTCAGTGACACTAACACGACCATGGAGAAAGCTGTCAGAACTAGACTACGGCTCCAGATAGAGACTATCCATCACGTGGAAGTCATGATGACTGATAGCCTCAGAAGACGACTATGGACGGGATTCAAGAAAATTAAAGTGACGGAAAAAGATGCTCCTCTTTTTGACATGAAGAAAGTCAGTCACTGGTGTCGATGGCTGGGACTACCCAAAACTGCAATCAAGAGGGACTACACTCAAGTCGATCGAAAACCCTCATTTGGAGTGTCCATGAGGAAGAAAAACAAGGAAGAAAAGCTGAAAAAACGACAAAAAGAAGACTTGGCAGAAATCAGAGATGCTCTATTCGTTACTCAAACGAGGATGATGAATATCGAAAAATCCTTCAATGACTTGCTTGAGACGATCAAACAAGAAAGAAATGAGAGGTGGAATGAGATGAAGAAAGTACATGAGGTAAAAATAATGGATGCTGATGATTAATAACCCTATTCTGGTATTGTCTCATATTTTTCTTTGTGAAATGTCATCTCCGTTATTGTTTTCCACTCATTTGTTGATTAACGTTGTTAAAAATTGAATCAAAGATAAAGATAAGGAATGAACTTCAATTTTGTACATGAAATTTTCCATTAATTTCTCAATCCATTCCGATATGAACTTTTCTTGTTTATTTAGGCACCCGATACTGCGAGTACCTGGAGAAGTCCGATGAAGAACTAGGGAACTGAGTGAGCACAGCTGGTGAACCTTGGAGAGTAGCTACGGCCATCATAATTAATACTGCTTCCATGGAGACTCTATGACCCCTTCGGCCATATGAAAGGAAAAACCCCGAAAGCTCTTCGATTTGAGACTCCTTCAGTTCCCCCAGTTTCTTTCACAGTGGTATCTCCAATCCAATCCTGAAAAAGATCCTGATAACCGAGAGAGGACGTTGCGCCAGTCCTCAAGTCTAATTCCGATAATTTAAGCTTATTTTTTTATTTGTGGTTTTTTGAAACTTTTTTCATAAATTTTTTATCGATGACTCAATAAGACGAAAGAATTCCTTTTATGGAGGGACGTATCCATTTTTCTCTACGAATATCGATCTGTTTGCTGTGTCGATTGATTTCTTTTTACTAAGAGGACTGTGGGGAACTGAAGACAGGTGTTTACAAGAGCCGATCTCTCTCTCTCTCTCTGAGTTCATTCTAACTCGCTTCAGATAGATTAGTGCTCGAATACTTCGCCCTGTGCCGATGAGACAGTCGATAGGAAAGTTCTTCAAGATTCCGAGTAATGATGATCCCCTACTCCCTGGACCCGGTGGTGCCTCGTCTCCGAATTATGTCAGTGGACTTTCTGGAGCTAGCAACGAAAAATCACCAGAAGCCAGAAATGATCCCAGTTCTCCGACAAGTTTGTTTTCCAAAAATAACCTCGTAATTTTCAAATTGTGTTATTAGGAACATTCCACGAAAGGTCGTAGGAAATTAAAAGATTAAGTGTTTTCAGAACCCAAGCTGAGACCAGCCGGTTTTTATATTGAAGGAAATGGCCATGTACGATACAGAAAGAGCCATGGCAAGACCGGAGGAAATGAGGATTATTGGAACAAAGACAATTTGGTTCATATGGTTGGTTTTTATTACGTTATTTGTAATTATTAGCGTCTATCCAGAAAGCCTTCGAAAATGATGTTGCCGCAATAATGGAGATCAGAAATAGCTATAAAGGAGAGCCAATAGAGGATGGTGAATTGGAGTTCGAGAAAAATGAGACAGATCCTATTTTTTCCTATTATAATTTGACTGCAGGAGCCGACGAGAAAGAGAAGAAAAGAGATGTAATAAATTCCAAATAGTACTGGGTAATTTTTTCTTTAGGAGGATTTATTAATTCCGATCCATATGGCAGCGATTGGAGGATCATACAACACATGCACGTACCTCAACAACAGCATTCTAGAAAACCCTAGCGGACAAGATTATTACTCTACCCTTCATCCTCTCCATCTGATTTCTCTCTATGGACCAATCAGGTCCCACAGGCTAGCTCTTCAGAATAGTAAAAACTTGGCCGAACTCTTTTTGAATGAGTTGGAGATTGCGGACAAGCTGGACAAATCAAAAACGACCCCTCTTCATTACGCTTGCATGGCTGGGAATATAGAGATGGTGAAGTTACTAATAGAACACGAGGCGAATGTTAACGCTGTTCAGAAAACAACACACGCTACACCACTCCACTTTGCCTGTCAAAGTGGAAATGAGAAAATTGTGAAATTCCTACTTGATAAGGGTGCCGTTCCCCACATAAAGGATTCTTATAATAATACATCTCTTCACTACGCTGTTAGGGGATCAGACAACTCAGAAATAATTAAGGCCATATTGCGGAAAGTGGACAATAAAGAAAAATTTATTTCGATCAAGAATAATAGTGGAATCACGGTGATCAGATTGGTCGTCGAGGAGAATCGGTTGAAAATTGCCGAATATTTGTTAAAACAACACTTTGGGAATCATAGTAAGAATGAATATGAGAAAGAGCATGAAGAATGTGAGAAAAGCGATGCTCTGTTGGTTCATCTGGCGGCTCAGAGAGGAAGTCCTAAGATGATTAAACTTCTGATTGAAGTGGGTTACTCGCTAGTATGTTCTTGTTTATTAGTTAACAAAAAATTTTCCAGAATGGATTATCGATTGAAGAAAGAGATAATCGTGGTCAGACTCCTCTTCATTTCGCAGCCGAGGAGAATCACCTTCAACTGGTTCGTACCCTGATTGAAGAGAAGGCAGACAAAGAGGCCAGAGATGAACGAGGATTCACTCCCCTCCTTGCAGCTGCCAGTAGAGATAGTCTGGAGGTAGTTAGGGAACTCCTAGGACAGACACTGATCACTGCTCTGTCGTTCTATGGAGAAAATATAGTTCTTGTTGCTGTCAAACACAACGCCACGAAAGTCGTCAAATTCTTGTTCAATCCAGTTCATAAAGACGAGTTCAAAGATATTGTGAGAAGTATGCTGAAACAAGTAGACATCAATCTCAATTGTCCTTTACATTTTGTGGCACAAACCGGAAACATCGAGATCCTCAAGGTATGAGAATTATATAATTGATAACATTAGATGAATCTTAACTCCAACTACAGGATTAATGTGTAGTGGATTTGAGAAAGAGACTAACGTGAGGTTGATTTATATTGTCGAAGTGAATATATTTAGGACATTTTCGTGGCATCAACGATAATTAAAAGGCTGTATCTTAGTTTACTTCTATAATATGAATTAATCAACCGTCAGCCTGTTTACTTAAGCTCATGACAAAGTTTTCAACGAAATATCTAATTAAATAGTTTCATTTTATGAAAGCTGATTGAAAGAATGACTTCTTATCTTATTTAAGTTGAATAATTACAGGTCATACTTCCCTTCTACCAAGAGATAAACATGAGCAACAATGAACTAAAGACACCACTTCACATAGCTGCTAGATTCGGACATACAGAAGTAGCTCGACAACTATTCCATGTCTCGGTTTGCTCCATCAATTTGGTTGATATTCACCAGAAAACTCCCCTCTTCGCTGCAGTCGAGAACGGATCAATCCCTATGATTAAACTTCTACTTGAGAACGGGGCTAATCCCATGGCTCAATGTAAGGGCAAGATCGCCTTAGATTTTGCGATCAAGCACGGGGACAACGATGTCGTGAGGCTTCTTCTCGATGAATTGAAAGAGGACAAAGATGAGTTTAGAAAAGTATTTCCCCTTCACGACGCCGTTACTCGAAAGCAATTCAAAGTCTTGAAATTAGTTCTGGAAAAGGAATACGCCAAGATTGACCAAGTGGATGATACTGGACAGACGTGTTTCGATTTGGCTATAGATATGAACTTCCGAGAAGGGGTAGAATTACTGTTGAGTAACAAAAAATGGGAAAGGGTCGTTCGCAGACGCTATGCACAGCCTTCGGAGCAGAATCCCCATCCTCAAAGTCCGATGCAGAACTTGATTGTGAAGATGCCGGACATGGCCAAGATCGTTCTCGACAAATGCATTTATTCATCCAGAGGATTGGTCTACTATAATTACGAGTTCATAGACGATACATATGTCCTTAAGGAGATCTCTGAGGAACAGCAGTGTCTATCTGAGAAATATCACGTTCCTAGTAAGTTACTTTTGGTATATCATATGACATCGGTGATATTCATTTACTTACAGCTGAGTTACTGACTCCATTCTACGTTCTGGGACACGAGAAGGAAGGCCATCTGAAAGAAGAGTGTGTCTGCAGAGATGTGAACTACTCGGATATCATTAAAGATCATCCACTAAATCTAATGCTGAAGACTCATAACCATGATTTATTGAGTCACGATTTAATTCAGTCTTACGTGACCACTAAATGGAACAGCTTTGCAAAATGGTTTTACTATGGACGTGAGGAATTTATTTTTGGATTTCAAATCATAGTTGATATTTAGTCTGTACTTTCCACCTACTATTCGTACTACTGTTGACTGAAATAACCATCAACATCAAGCCGGAACGAATAATGACGCAAGAAGAGAAGATAAAATTATCCATAACCGATGAATGTCTTGTTCAAGTAGGGTTATTATATTTTAACTATTCTTAATCTATTTTTAGCCATGGTCTCATACTATTTTCCTGGTTTTTGCAGCTGTGTTATTCACTATGGCAGTTGGGAAAGCTCTTCGAGATCGCAGTATAGCTAATCGGATTCCAGATTTCATTTTGGCTTTCCTTTCTTTCTTAGCATCGACTCCTTGTTGTGCAATAATGGGAAGTACCAGTCAATGGAGGACGTTGGTGATTCTGAACTTCTTCGCTTGGTTTCACTTGCTGAACCTTGTGAGGAAGTTGCCGAGATTCGGGGTCTACGTCCAGATGGTCTGGCACACAATTATGTCCTTCATCAGGTTCTCTCCAGTGTTCATCTTGTTCTTATTGCCGTTCGTAGTTAGCTTCCATGTATTATTGGGTACAGATGTGAGTTGTTTATCTTATATATATAACATTCATATCATTTCTATATAGAATCCAATGAAGAAATAAAAAACATTTCCATGGTTCTGGATATCATACTTGTAATTTTCAGAGAGGCTTGCTCAACTTGTTACGAACTATGATTCGTACTCTAGTCATGATGACAGGAGAATTCGACTATGGAAATACAATTCATGAACATCCAACCTTCCTGACCTATCTCATTTTTTTCCTATTCATCTTCATCGGATCAGTCTTCCTCATGAACCTTCTGGTCGGTCTGGCTGTCAGTGACACTAACACAACCATGGAGAAAGCTGCGAGAACTAGGCTACGACTTCAGATAGAAACCATCCACCACGTGGAAACAATGATGTCTGAAGATCTCCGAAGACGACTATGGAGAGGATTCAGGACAATCAAGCCAGGAGAAAAAGAAGGTAATTGCTTCGACATGAAGAAAATTAGTCATTGGTGTCGATGGTTAGGACTGCCCAAAACTGCAATCAAGAAAGAATGTATTCCAGCGAAACAGGAGCCTTTACTTGCAGGAGATGTCAAGGAGAAGAAAAAGGAAGAAAAACTAAAAGACCGACAAAAAGAGGACCTGGCTGAAATCCGAAATGCTCTATTAGTCACTCAAAATAAATTAATTGACATGGAATACTCTTTCAACGACTTGCTTGAGACAATCAGACAAGAGAGGAACGAAAAGATGAGTGAAGCGAGGAGAATGCACGAGATGAGGATGATAGATGCTGACGATTAATAATCCTATGCTGGCGTTTCCTCACGTCTAAGCTGTCTTTTCTCTGAGAACATGCCATTTGCATTATTAGTGCATTTCTTTCACTATGGATTGGAGATTTTTAAAAATAGATGTTTCTGAAAAGTTAAATTCCGGTCTTACCCAGGAAATTTTCCATTAGTCTCCCAATCCATTCCAGTGCAAACTCTCCTTACTCACGCGGTTTTTCTTTCCAAAAACACGAGAAAAGAGAAAGACCAGTCAGCCGGTTGTCTCGACGTTCGCGTACGTTCGGGTGCCAGTCTCGAGTTTGATTTTCAACGATTATTTTGCCTTCTGATGGTTAAAAATATCCGTTTTTGTTATTCTGGACGTGATAAATAATGAATTTTATCTGAAATATCGGAAGAGAAATATTCGTGTAAATGAAAATTTAATACAATTTCATCTTTGACCACTCGAGAAAACAATTTTGACTTCTTTCTTCATCTGTTGACAGAAGATTTTTAGAAAAACAGATATTTATTTTCCTCTCGCTCTGGCAAACATACGTGATACCTACGGCCTGACTCCGCCACGAGTCTTATTTGGTAGAAACCGGCCGAATTTTGCACGAAAATACCTTTCTCTTTATGAACTTGGAAATTGTTTCTAGTTCACGTTCATTACTCTGGAATCGAATGCGGAAAAGGGCAACGCAAGTTCAGAAAATCAGACACCTCCCTCGACCAGAAAGTGCTTCTAAAGTTCACCTCGTGGTTTCTTGCCCTCAAGAAACAAACTCAAAAAGCACAAACTGGCTTATTTGGAATTCTTTCATGTGAAGATGGCCGGAGGACAGAGTTTATCGATGCTCTGGACTTTCTTCCTTTCACTTACATGAAGAATCGCGCAAATGTCCGTGTGTCTAGGTCTTCTCACTTGATCGATTCCTTTGCTTTGTTTAGTTTTCCCTGTCAGCTGTTAGTTGTTTCCCCTCACCTATTTCCCATTGTGGGAGTGACGTCCAAAACCACCTTATCAGTTAAGAAACTGCTTCCGGAAAATTCATTGTCTTCCGATGAATCCTGGACCATAGATCGCCTCTTTGTTCCAGTTGAGTTCGCATTGTTGCCAAACTTTTGCTTCGCCGCCGGTTTATTGATTTGCTTTCTCCAAGCGTTCTCGCATGCCCCTCTTGTTGTCTTGGTTATTCAATTCGTCCATATATGAATTCTCGCGGAAATTGGTTATTCGTCTAGACTGAATGAGTAATTTCAGGCGAATACCATCAAGCCTCAAACAAGAGAGTTGAAAAAATCGACCCATCTCTTCCAAAACGTCTTTCAACTGTACGCCTTTGATCCAAACTACGGGTATCAAATTGGACAGTTTTTCCACTTGAATTGATCTCGTTCATCAAGGATGAGTGGTCATCGAGCAAGAAGTGCCAGTCACGCGGGCACCTGGTACAGTGACAACCCCAAGGAGCTTGATAAACAACTCGGAGACTGGCTGGGCAAGGCCGGTGAACCCCAAGGAGTCGCTAGAGCCATTATTTCTCCGTGGGTTCTTAACTTATCAATTCCAAACAAAAACTCCCTTTCAGTCACGCAGGATACTCTTACTGCGGAGATACAGCTTCCTTCGCATACAAACAGATTGTTCCCGAGAAAATGTGAGTCTTTCTTAGGGAAGTATATATAAAGAGTCTCTTCCAGTCGACGTGTATTTGTCCTCGGGCCTTCCCATGTCGTTTACTTGAATGGATGTGCCTTGACGACTTGCAACAAATACAGAACTCCTCTCGGGGATCTGATTGTCGATCAAGAGGTCAATGAAGAGCTGATGGAGACTGGATCTTTCGAGTCCATGGATTTCCGCAATGAAGAAGCCGAGCACAGCATCGAGATGCAGCTCCCTTTTATTGCCAAAGTCTTCGAGAAGTGGGATTTAGTTTCTTGAATTTCGTAAAGTCGAGTTTCCAGCAAGCCACCAAAGAGCTTCACGATTGTCCCAGTTCTCGTCGGCTCACTTTCCAACTCTCGTCAAGTCACATACGGGAAGATTTTCGCTAAATACATTGCTGATCCTCACAACTTATTTGTGATCTCCTCCGACTTTTGTCATTGGGGGTCCCGTTTCCGGTTCACTCCACACGATCAGTGCAGTGAGAAACCTATCCACGAACAGATTGCTCAATTGGATCGACAGGTGACTTTGGATTGCATTTGGCATATCAACTTGTCGGTATTTAGGGAATGGATGCAATTGCTACATTGGATCCACAGGTCTTCAACGATTACCTCAAAAAGACCCAGAACACCATCTGTGGCCGGAATCCGATTTGCGTAATGCTGCAGGCAGCTGAACATTTCCGGCAAATGAACAACCACACAGCTGAAGTGCAGTTTCTGAAGTATTCTCAGTCAAATAAGGTGCTTTTTGTTGCAAGTACTTGTAAAAACTAATTATTTGTTTACAGTGTCGTTCGGCCAATGATTCGTCTGTTTCATACGCAGCCGGAGCTCTCTTCATTCATCCAAAATAACTCTTGAGTATGTCTTGACTGCAGAACCATTGCACGATTATACGTAAGGAATTGTGATGACTTCTGGATTCCCTTAGTGGATTATCGAGTCCGAAGGTGGATCGACTAATTTGCCTCGATATGTAAAATTTCATAAAGAATTCGAGTTATTTTTTCGAGGGAGTATTTATCAGGTTTTCAACCATGTTTATCCATTTTACCATTTAGCAGTTTTGTCGAAAATTACAGTAAGATGGAGAGGACATTAATCCCGGAATTATGGGAGGAGTTGTGTGATGAATACGTAAATCAAGTAGTGGAGTCAGAGGAGTACATAAAGATCAGGTTTAAAACTTCAGAATCACTTTTCATGGCTTGCGGGAAGTTTCTTCTCTTCGGGAAAGAACCGCTACTTTGTGGGTTTTTGAGGTATTTCAGAAAAGTTAAATGCGTCTCTCTTGGTTTTGCCGCTACTTTTTTCAAATTCAACTCTCAGAATATTGTGTTTAATTACAACACCAACAAGAACGGATTCCAGAAACCTCGGTTTCAGAACATGCTGAAAATGGTGGTGGACACTGTACAAGAAATCGAGTGTTTTTATCACCATGATTGGATGGATGCTTTTTTCGAAGACCTGATTGCTTCGAACAGGAGGTATATCAAGATCATGGTGACGAATGCTTTGTTCAATGGGGTCCTGGAAAAAGTAATCAGACAACTTGACAAAAGAAATGTCACAATAGACCTGCATACTGTGGATTCTTTGTTGGTATTGCTGGAAGGATGCAATTTAAACTACTGTCGACTGACTCGTCCTCTCGTCCCAGAAGTAGGTTTACGGTCGATGATTTTAAAGCTAGTTGTTTTTCAGCTGAAATTGCCCACTATCAAATGCAAGGTCAAAAGTCTCGACCTCAGCGACTACTACGGCTATCTGACTCCATTTGAGGAGGTAGAAACCATGGAAAGCTTGTATTCGGAGT
Source organism: Halicephalobus sp. NKZ332 (assembly GCA_009761265.1). Classification (NCBI taxonomy): domain Eukaryota; kingdom Metazoa; phylum Nematoda; class Chromadorea; order Rhabditida; family Panagrolaimidae; genus Halicephalobus; species Halicephalobus sp. NKZ332. The sequence continues at coordinate 76,556 of VOSG01000001.1, read as the reverse complement.
CCGTGAAAGAGCTGAAACTCTGGAGTATGTGTTCTCTTCCGTATGCGGTCAAAAATGGGTTTCCGAATCTCGAAAAATTGAAATTCACCTTGTATGACGAAGCAGAGGACAACTATGTAAATTACATCCTGGGTGTTATCAAATGGGTTGAGACAACGGATATCTCGGAAATTACAATCTGCTCAATTAATGCACATGTGGTGTGTTTGGGAATTTTTAAATGTGAAAAAAGTTGGTTTCAGGTCCAGGTTGAGCGTTTCGAGGAACTGCATAAACATGGATTTGTGAAAATCAGAGAACATGTAATTAAATGGGTAGATTCCAAAGGATTAAAAAGTATAAAGATTTCATGAACGATATATCGAATAAAATTTTAACTAATTCGTTGGAGATTGAATTGAATGTAGTATACCGTACTGTCGGTTTTAATACCGGTATGTAGAAATTGAAATTTTAATTTTTTCCAGATGAATTTGGTAAAATTAAATGCAGATCTCTTCTGTGATCTCTTCTCCGAAATTCAGACATTTCCGTGGAATCCGGGTGATGAGTTTCTCGATCTTGAAGACATAAAAAAGTTCATGTTAATCGGGAAAGAAGCCACAAACGGAGTTTCACGATTTTTCAGCAACGTCACTTCTCTTTTCTTGCAACAGAATCACGTTGACGTCACTATCCAACTCTGTTCTCAAATGTTCAAATGTAGACTGATTCCTGATATTCACTTGCTGTTTATTCAGAAAATACTGGTGATTTCTGCCTTCTACACCAAAGAGGTAACACTGGGGACTTTCGAATCTTGGATGACCTCGTTCTTTTATTCTTTGTCTAACAACGAAAGGTCCAAACCAATCAGAATCATAATTAACAACGGGTTTTCCTTCGATTTGTGTATTGTTGAAGCTATCAAGAGGATGAATGAGAGAAATGTGAAGATCAACATGGTCATCAGAATACCCGGGATTTTGGAAAACTTAAATAATTGCAAACTAGATTATCTGAAACTAGAAATGCTTTTCTTGCCCATGGTTGTAAGTTTGCTTGCACGTACTTTGACTTGAGTATTGGATTTCAGGAAACATTGATGAACTGTATTTGCCATATCAAGAAATTGGATCTGGGACACTATAATATTGAGGCGGGATCAGGACCTTCGATAACGATCCAGAAGTGGGTTTCATTATGGTTTTAATGCATGGATGACGGTTTCAGCGACTTGTTGAAGTCAGTGGAGGAACTCATCTTGCCCGATGTCCAACCGTTCTTCCCGTTGGACTCTTTCACCTCCGTCAGATCAACTTTCCCAAATGCGGAGAAAATTTCCATCGAGGTCTTTGTTGGATGGATCCTTGACCCTCACATCATTATCAATCATCTCCTGGATATCTACAACGCTATTCATGAGGCTCCTCAAAGAGAGATTTTCGTTTCCGTCAAGTACTTAAATTCCCAGCACTACATGTATCGGAGAATCATTGAGGTGCTCGAAGTCAAAGAGGAATTCAAGAAAATTGAGGAAGATAAATTCCTCTGGATCGATCCAGGGAATCCTCTTAAAAAACTTAGATTTGGATTTGACACTGTGGATTTCTCTGAAAGAGTTTGACATCCATTTTTGATTTTGGGAGGTTTATTTTCCGTATCGCAAATAAAATCCCAGGGATCTGTTGCAACAAGACTAAAAAATAAATAATTTATTATTTAATTCCCTAAACAATGTGAGAATGCAAAGATACTCGTTTCCTCCAGATCTCCCACCGATCGAGCAACAAGGTGTCCAAACCACCGTATCTGGTGTAAATATACAAATAATTCAAAAATAAGAAAAGTAAACTGCATCTAACTGCTCCCATCCACGTCATGTGCCATACCCAGGTGCAAATGACGAATATCCAGAAAAAGAATCCAAAAACAAGAACAAAAATCTGCTTATTGCTGTCCTTCACCCACAGGTTCCGACTTCCTCCCGCAGCATCCAGCTTTCTTTTGGACTTGTTTCTCTGATTATAGAATTGGATGAGTGTTTCATCTTTCTCCCTCCAAGTCTCGAGGAGCCAGTTCCCGAGCTCTTCATCGCCTTCAGGAAGTTCCGAGATAGGAATCCTCTTGATGTGGCAGTGGATGACGGAGGAGCATTGGCCTTTGAGAATAAGATCAACTTCCGACTGGACGATGTTCTTTGGATAAGCGATTGTCACGTCGTAGATGTATGTGAGATATTTGTCTAAATTAATTGATTGAATAAACAACGATAAATAAGCTCACTCTTCTTCATCTTATTAACCAGATGAACAAATCCAGCGATCCTAGGATAAAGCAGCTGCTGGAGTTCCGGAAGATTATTCTTTTTCGCGTATTCGTTGCTTCTTCTCGTTGTGAAAGCAGTTTTGTCGGTTCCTTCGGGGAAGATCAGGATCTGGTACGGTCTCTTCATGTCTGCATAGTAGTCGACAGTCCTGGATATCCTTGGGAAATCCACCTTGACGTCTCTTTTGAGGAAGATGTAAGATAGTGACTGCATCCCGAATCCACTTCCAGGGACATATCGCAGAAGGTCCTTCAACGCGATTTTGTAGCTCGTCATCAACCAGGGGTTTATCCTCCAGATGATTAGTTTGAAGTAGAGCCAATCCAGCCTCGTCCTGTGGTTCATGATTATTATCCCTGGTTCTTCTGGGTAAATGTAATCTCCGCTGATTCTCATTTTCACTCCAAAAACAAATCGAAGGAAAAACTGAAAGAAATAAGTAGGAATTAAATTTCTTAAAACTCACCATAGGAACGATCATCCAGAAGTTGATGACCCTGTCCATTATCTCCCTCCACTCCCTGTGGCGGTGAAGTATAGTCACAAAGGGTAGAGTCAATGTGACAATGTAGTTCCCGAACAAGGAAGTCAGGAAGATGGTCAAGGCGAAGGTGATCCCAATCAACGGCCCGAAGAGCCTGCGGAAGACTTTGATAATCCACATCCTCCACTAAAAAAGAAAAAAATGGAGATTGTCGAGATCCAGAAAAAATCGATTGGAAAAGTGCGTCTGTCTTGGAGTCACTCCTTGCGTGGAATTGGATAAGTCGGGCATCCTTCTGGTTTGACCCATTTTATCGTTAGATTTTTTGATCCACGAATACAGCGTGTCCTAAGAAAAAACTGAAATTTCTTGAATTCTTTGAATTCATTCAATTCAAGATCTTCCTTATTTTCTTATTAAAAATGGATTGGCGTGCTGTTTTTTCAGCATCACAGATTATAAAATTAAGTTATTTTAAAAGAAAGGTCATAAAGATCTTGATTTTGAAAAGCAAGTTTTTGGATTTTGGTGTTCTGTTTCAAAACTATTCATTTCCTAAAAATCATTCTGTCTTTCGCAATGTTTAATGTTATGAAATATCTTGATCACAAACAAGATGACGAGTTTTTCAAGCTCAAAAATGATCGAAATTTATTAGTTTTTATTGAGTCAGAGGAGTTTCAAATTCGAAATTAAGGACATCTCAAGAAGAAGGTGAAACTGCTGGATTTATTCCAAAAGTCCGTAAGTTTCCCTTTTCTGAATTCCTACTTTTCAAAACAGTTTTTACCCGTTTTCTGCACTTGCCCTTTGGATCCTGGCTAATGTCTGATCGCGAAAGTCTTTGTTTCCGTTGGCGCCACTCGTGTCAGCCCGTGACTTCAGCGACGATCACAAGGCTGGCAACAAAAGAAGCCCGGAAGAGCTGTACTCATTCCAAATCAAAACAAGACAAATTGCGCACTTTGAATGGCGCCATTTAATCTATTGGAAAAACTGGCAAGTGATCAAATTTCAAAACTGAAAAACAAACGATAGGCATCTCCCTGGTTCTTTCATTTTGTAACAATACTCGTTACATCCTCCATTATTCAATGTCTTTAAACGTCCTTGAAACGTTTTCGAAACAAAAGAAAACGGACCTCCAGCAACGTCCCATAAAACCAAGGACATGATTTCAGTCACCTGAATTATCCGGCTTGGTGTCTTGCGACAACCCGGTTTCAAGCAACTCCGAATTCGTCGATTCCCCCTTTAATGTTTTATTTTGTTTCCCATTTAATGCTCAAGATCGCTGTTAGTCAGCGAGCTGACATGATCGAACAAGGCATCTTTCTTTCCTTCCTTTTCGACTGCCTCTTCTGATTTGGATTCTTTCCCAGGACGTCTACCCTCCTTTGAGTTCCCAAAAATTGGCGGGAACTCGTCTGCCTTCTGTTTCGATGAATCGCGTCGCACGTCGGCCGGCCTTTTACTGCCTTTGCATTTCGCGATTTATTCGACGGAAGGAGTTTCTGCTGCGCGGTCATTGCCAACGGTTCCACCTTCTTCAGTTAACTCGACGGCTGGGTCGGTTTTCCCCTCTCGTTTTTTACTCGTTCCGTCATTTTTTATACCTCTCGCTTGCGCGAAAAATCATCATCGGGACAGACTAGTTTGTTCTTCAGCTTTTGATTTCCGAAATAGCTCGATTTCTTGAATTATTTCGCCTATTTGGAAGTTGTTGATTTATTTTAGATGTTTAGTCGCACCTGCCGATTGATCTCCTCGCGCATCTTTTAATGGTCACGAGTTTTACGGCTTTGCGGGGTTGGAAGTGGCAGCATTGGCCGTTATCCCTTTTCACAGATCGGCAAACTAATAAGGAACCGCTCATCTGTTGCGAATGTCCTTGGTTCCTTTTGAATATCCGTCGCGCAACAGCTGGTTCGTTTAGAACACGTGCAGTTCGCTCGCCTATCATCTTCTACTCGTTCAGGAGTACATTCTCAAGCTCAGTGGCCTAAAACGTGTTTTTCTTAGTGTGTCATGATTTGCCGACGATGGCCTTGTCGTTTTGCTTTCGGGAGAAGACAGAAGGACGATTGATTGCCCGCGCATCGATTGGTTCAGTCGTCCGTCCAAGTCAAATTGGCCTTTCACGTTTTTCTTTTTTCGATTGTGTTTTTTATTCCATAACGAATACCGAGTTCAGGTAATTTTCCTGAGGGCAACCCTATTGCCAAGTTGTTTGGCTCCGCCCCAGATGACGACAGACTGACCTATTGCCCCCGCCTGCTTGTATTCTCTCCTACAAATGTTCGTGCCGCCATTGCGTGAGAGGTCAAAGTATCATGGATGGCGATCTGATTATTACTCATTACTTCCTACTTGTGGCACCAGCAGCGGTCGGCTTGAATTTCCTCTGACCGACAACTCGTGCTTTCCCGATTGACCACGCTGGGTATGCTTCTTAGTCATGCGGTAACTAGAGTCATGACTAGATCCATACTCAGCTTGGCAATTTGGATTACTTGTACTTTATTCTGGCAACAACTAAGCCGGTCGCCCTATCGCGCTATGATGCATTTAAATAGGTTTGTATCACAGTTCGATATGGCCCTTGGCTTGGTGGACTTGCGGCCTAAATGTCAATGTCAATTTCACCCTCTGTAACATAAATAGTTTCCTCTTCTTCAGGACTCGGTACTGTAGCCGGAGGGGGAGCAAGAGGTTTAGGATTTTCTGATAGAAGTGATTTGGAGATGAGTGGTTTCTCGTTTTCTCTGTCTGGGTTTCTGACGGATCTTCTGGAGCAGAAAGTGTAGCCGGCAAAGATCAGGAAGAGCTCTAGTCCGTAGCACGCGATGCAGAGGGAAAGTTTGGGGATCCTGTCTGCTTTGTGAATCGAGTCATCCTTCTATAATTTATCTATGTTGAGTCTAACAAAGGGAACTTGGAAAAATAGTAGGACGGACCTGGAGAACAAAGAAAACGGCCAACGGCCTTGAAGCAGTTGCCAGTGTCTCGATTCCGAGGAGTAGACGAGCTCGCCACTCACGTCGGGTCCTTGCGGGGGATCCTCGCCAGTCCTTTGCCACGGGCGCGCAAATATTCATGACGAAAAAGAGAACAAAGTGGTCATTCAGAACAGCGTTGAATTTCGCCGCTTGAAGAATCGTTCCGTAGAAGATTCCGTGAGGCAGGAATATCAGTAGAGTTGTGAGCATGATCGCCAGGGCCGTGAAGGTAACCAGTGGGATCCGTCGGTGAGAGTAGAACGGAGTTGTCAGGAAGGCTCCGAGGAACTGGAGAATAGCCAGAATGAGGACTTCTGTCTTCCATGAAAGATAAAACCCGGCGGAACCTTGGAGAATCAGGGATGCCAGGGCATTCAGTGTACTGCAATCGTGGATTTGAATCTTGAGGGAATTGGAAATGGGGAAACTTACTAGCAGACAACGAGTTCGACAATTTCTGGAGACGAAGGCATTGTGGCTTTCTTGCTCGGGTCGTTGGAGATTAAGTCATCGGCGAAGACTTCGGACTCCTCGAACTCCCTTTTCCCCAGACTACTTGCAAGAGTTATGTAGTAGTTTCTGAATTCTTCGATTTTGCCGTTTTTTCTGAGCCATCTGGGGCTTTCTCTGACGAACAAGATGTCCAGGAAGACAGCCACGATGAGAGCACAAGGATGGGCGACGAAGAATCTTCTCCAAGGGAGACTGTAGTGAAGCATGATCGCGATCCCGAAGAGGGAGAAGCATCGAGTTGCTAAATGGTGGTGGATTGCCAGAGGTTGATTTCCAGAATGTGACCAATCGAGGACTAAAATTTAATTTAGTTTTTTAATTGCAAATTGTGATTTTAAAAGTTTTATTGGAATTATTGATCCTATTGATCTTTATCTATTATTTTCATTCCATCTTGGTTGTTTACAATTTCTCGCTCATCAAGCTTGACCTGGTCCGACAGAGCTCTGCCCTGGAGATACTTTCCCAACTTTCGTCCCCGAGAGTTCCCCCAAGGTTGTCTCGGGGGAAATTGCCAACTAGGACAAAGACACTCACAGAGCAGGGCGACGGCGGTTTGCCCCACGGCCACTGTTGAGCCCACAAGGACCCTGGCTCCAACAAAGGACCAGAAGTAAGGAACAAAGCCGTTCCCAAAGATGAGAAGGGCATTCAGGGCAATTGATCCGATCAAAATGAACTTTGGTCGACAACTGAAAGTTCATTGATTAGGATACTGTAGGTGGAATTTAAATTACAGTCGAAAAATGACCCAACAGGAACAGAATCCGATGAGGACTCCGATATAGAATCCGACTTGAATCATGCATTTCGCGGCGAATTGGCTGGGCAAGGAGAGCGATTTCATCTCGTAAACCAAGTAGTGTGCTAGAGGCATTAGCTTGAATTCATCGGAGGTCTTCACATCCTCGGCACTATCCACCACAACTTGGTCCAACGAAATCAACTCGTAGACAACGTTGTGGCTCGCGAACAGCAGGACGGAAGTGAACAAGAGACAGAAAGTCTAAAATCCACAATACCATGATTCTGCCAACAAGTCGACCTACCTGGATTCTCAGTCCGTTATAGAACTTTCCAGATTCTTTTAATAAAGCTTCCATTTATTCAATTAAAATCGTAAAAAATTGAAAGACAAGAATGGAAACACAGTTTTCTTCACTCATTGATGAATCAGACGCCGATTTCCACACGAAAATCAATAAACGTACGGAGAATGAATAAAATTAAAGTTTACTGGAAATTTCGTCATTAATCATCTGGAAGATGGTCTTTTTCATTTCCTCGATGGAAACAAGAATGGAGGACTGGAACTCGTCAATGACCTTGTTGATGGTAATTTTGAGGGAATCGGGACTCTCTGGAGAGAAGCAGGGGTTATCGGAGGAAGGAAATTCTTCTTGGGGTTTAGTCAACACTGGATTCGAAGGAGAGATGTCCAGGTTGATCTTTGTAGACTTCTTCTGAGTGCTGTCGTCGGGGATCTTAGAAACACAGTTCTTGAGAGTAACTTCTGAATTATCCTTGGGATGGGATTGAAGAGCATAGAGAATTCCACGAGAACATTTAACAGTGAAGGGATGAGGTGTCGATTGATGAACATTCTGAAATTGTTGATTAGTGATTAGGAAATGAAGAGAACAAACTTTGGAGTCCTTGCGAGATGGAGTTTCCTCAAAGCCTCTCTTCCGGTTTTCTTTCGGAACATCACCTCCACCATCGAAGGAAGTGTGAAGTTCGGACTTTTCTGTCATTCTTAGATTCTACAGCCGCGAATACTGAAATAGTAGAAGAAATTTATTTTAAAGATGCAAATTTTCTATTGGCGAAGAATTAATTGTTTATTTAGGAATCTAACAAGCTCTAACCAATGCTACAATACTTTTTTCTACTACTTTTTCTCTTCAACGATTCTTCTGACGACTCCTTTCTTGGCATCTAACAGGATCTCGTCTCCCGTTTTGAAGACGTCGGTGGCCCCGTTCACGGCGATGACACAAGGAAGTCCGTACTCTCTGGCCACCACGGATCCGTGGCTCAGCAATCCTCCGATCTCAGTCACCAACCCCTTGATGATAGGAAAAAGCGGAGACCATCCTATGTCTGTATACTGTGTGATCAGAATCTCCCCGGGTTTTGTCTCAAAGGCTTCGCTCAGATTCTTGGCAACTCTGGCTCTTCCCGTGACTATCCCTTCGCAGACTGCTGTTCCTTTCAGCTCCACGTCTGAATCGAAGTCTTTGAATTTGCTAAGGTCCTGTAATTTTCTCATCATTAATAAAATAAAGAACAGTGCTGACCTTCGGTTTCGGGTATCCGGCACACACAAAGTCGTATCTCTGTTCCATTTGTGTTTCGAAAACTTTTTCTCGTCTCCTCATTCTGTGGAAAATCCTCGGGTTTCGATTTTCAACAAGTTCGTGGATTTCGTTGATAGTCAAAAACAAGATACTCTTCTCGTTTGACAATAACCCTTTTTCTTTCAACATGGAACCGAGCTTTAGACAAGACTGCCTGAGGGAATGTGTGCCATAAACAAGATCGCTTTTGGCAGACTCCCGGAGATAGACTCCTTTGTGAGCTTGGTTGATGAAGAACTTGAAGAATCTCCTGAAAGAGATATATTGGGAAAGAAGGATTACAATTAACTACCGTTTGTTTCCTTCGACTGTGACGTTTTTCAGTCGATTGATCAACTCGTCGGTTGAAACTGTTTTTTCCTCTACGTGCTCGTAGCCTTGATTTTCTTTTATGGAATTTAAAATGCCTTTCAAGTTAAGCACTAGCTGAAACGGGTTTTCCTGCCAAGAAACTCCGTGAAGCAGAAGTTCGTTGATTCCTCGATGGCCATGGATCTCCATGAACCTATTTATTTCTTCTCCTGTCGAGTCTTTTTGGTTCCGTAAGTATTCAACAGCATTTTTAGGGTTCTCTATTTCAAGAAATCCTTCGAGATGTCCGTTTTCGATGATAGTCTTGGCTAGTTTCCTCATGGCTTTGGGCACATCGGCAGAGACTAGTTCCAGTGGATTCTCTGCGTAGATGGTTGCAATGTCTGCTAGAACTTCTGGAGACAAATCCCCTTCAGGAGATCCTCGAACGAATATGGCCACGAGGACGTAGGTGAAGCTGGAGAACATGGAGATCCCACTGTGGGACTTGACCATTTCCCCCAATCTATCCCTGAGTTGCTCGATCAACTCGAATTGAGCTTCGATGCTGTTGCTTTCCTTTGTTTCCAGTCTTTTGACTTCCTTTAAGGCTTCTTTGATATTCTTGGTATAATTTCTGACTTTGATGAATAACAGCTAAAATGGTATTTTTTTCCACAATTGAATAGCAATTTAAAGATTACTCTGGTCATGATGAACATGGACTTTAATGCGCTTCTCTGATGACGATATCCGAATCTCCCCTTCCCGGTCTTGATTATCTCGTCTGTGAGTATCTTCTGGCCGGCCAGATTGTATTCGGATGTTCTATCTTTCCCGACCGTCATCCAGTTTTGGAGGAACATCTGTCAATTTGCAATTAAAAAATAACTAACTTCAAAAGTCCAACCTCAGTGAGATTCAGAAACATTCTCTGACGATAGGTGGGGAACCCGACCCTGACGTGTCTGTATAGAGGGGAGTTGAGTCCGTTCGCCTCGATAACCATCAACTTGACGCAGCGGTCGTAGAGGTCGGCGATGAGGGCGTCTCCGAGTGGGGTGAAAGGAGCTGGCATCACCTCTCTGTTCATGGGATTAAATCTCTTCTAAATATCAACAACTTACCCAACATTAGCTGTCGTGAGATAATCTCTGTCCGCTATAAGTGTTGCATCGAATTCATGTTCGAATTCCCAGTCTGTCTCTAGATCCAGGCTGGTGATGTCCCTCGATTGCAAAATATAAATCTCCTTGTTTCTCACTGCGAATTCGACGTCTTGTGGTTTCCCGAAACTTTGTTCAAATAAAATGCCCAATTTCGCCAATTCCACAACGATTTCATCGGGAAATTGACATTTTTCAGGTTTCGATATAGCGTCCAAATTCCTCGAGATTGTGATTTCGTCAGGAGTCTGTTGTCCAGAAACCAGAGCTTCACCCAGACCTTCGATGACGTTGATAGCGATTTTGTTCGGATCTCCTTTGACCGGGTCGTTCGTGAACATCACCCCAGATTGGCCTCCAGAGACTAGTCTCTGAACAACAACGGCCACAGGAGGATCCAGAAGTTGTCCATTTTGGATGCGGTAGTTCAGAATCTCTCTTCGGTAATTGGAAGCCCAGCAGAGGATTATCTTTTCCGGAATGTCATCTCTTTCGATGTTGAGGAAGGTCTCCAATTGTCCCGCAGAAGAAAGTTCTGATCCGTCTTCCCCTACGGCACTGGAGCGGACAGCGAAGAGGAAGGGCTCAGAATGAGAAGAGGGGAACAGCTTCTTCAGCTGAAAATCGATGGAGTCGGAAAGCTTCTTTGAGACTGGATAATTTCTGAAGCCCGCAGAAATCTTAGATTCCCAAGAGAGCACAGATTTCTCGTCTCCTGGTTGCAGAGTTGACTTCATCTCATTAATGAGGTTCTGGAGCTCTGGATGAGAACTGAGATGACGTTCGAAGGCAGACACTGTCACGATGAATCCAGAGGGCACTGTGAACTGAAGAAGGATTTGAGAAAACATTAATTTCGAATCAGTTTACCTTGTTCTGCAAAGTGCTCAACTTTGCCAGATTAGATCCTTTGCCCCCAGCTAAATCTGGATCTTGAGCAGCTCGGTGACTCAGAGGCAACGTCAACTCCATCTTCTCCAGCACCCCGGCTTCGTATCTACGAATCCTGTTTACCATGACTTTATCGTCTTCCTTGTCGTCTCCGGAATAGCTGATACTCATTCTCATATCCTGGATATTCTTAACTTGGACACTGACTCCTTCACAGTCTTTGTGAGACCACTGGACTCTGAATACTCCTATCGAGAGCTCTGGGAACCGGGAGTACTTGAAAGGGTTTGGAAGGAACTTTGAGGTGGATAGGTACTCCTCGTTCCCGTAAATTTTCTGTCTTATGTGGTCAGATCCAAATAGTTCCCCAAAATTAACTGTTTTTGAGGACTCGGGGAATCCCAGAGTCAACCAAATCACCCTGTCTCCGAATTCGGAGTTGAAGGAGGAAAAGTCGTCCACGATGATGGAGTCCTCGGCTTTCCTGCTTAGTGTCTTCATTTTCAGTGTTCGGAAATCCAGAAATCTCTCTTCCTCATCATCGACAACGATCTTTGACCTCAGAACTCCCCATTGGAGGTAATCTTCTCTGTTTCGTAGTTTCGTCGTCGAATCGAAATCCACCAAGGCAGCAGAAGCCAATTGGTAAGCATCCAGATTCGCCAGGAAATAGACTTCATCCGAGGTCGGATGCCACCAACTGAGGAACCTCACGAAATGTCTCTTTCCGTTCTGATCGCTGAAATACTCAATTCAAAAGCCTCTAAAAATATGATTCACCTCAAGGTCCCTCTTACGGTAACTCTCCATCTCTTGAAGGGATCTCTGATTTCTATTGTCAAAGGTCCTAGAACGAGAATAGTGCAGATTCCATTACTCGACAAAACGGCTTCTCCGACGAGTTCCGGGCCAGAAAAAACATTATCACCAACTTTAATCAATAATCGCCCTTTTCCCTTTCCAGATTTCCCGAAAGAAAGATCGACGAAAAACAAGTCTTCGTTCTTCGTAGTTCCTTGGAGAATTATTCTTTCCTAAAACATCACTGTAACTGAATAATAATAAACCTGAACAAACATGTTTCTTTCCAAATGACTCCCGATCCCAGTCCTCGAAGGAGGCTGTCTGGTAGTACCTCTTGATGTTCCAGAGCTCCCTTCCTCTTTCTCGAAGATTCTTTGCTCCTTCATTGAGGAAGAATCTGGATATCCGGAAATATAGCCAGTAGAATCCAAAAAGAATCAATTCCAACATGTTTCAGGCCACAATTGATCAAGTCTCTGCTTATCAGTCATCAAGGTCCTTCTCTATTCAGAGAGTGCGTCGTTTTGTTCTTTATCATCCTTATCGAATGAGCACAAACGGTCCCGGGCCCATGTCTTTTATAAATCTATTGTGACAAATTTTATAAACAATAAACATTTACTATGGAACATGCACTATAAACTGAGTATCCATAGAGAAGAATATAACAGTACAAGCGAATAAAGTCCACTTAGTTCACCGTTCCAGACAATTTAACGCATTCCCACGATACCGGCATCACGAAGCTTCAACAGCTTAGCGAGAATATCGGGGTTCTTGAGATGTTCTTGGACTGCCTTCGGGTCCTGGCTCATCTGTTCTAGGATTAATCTCATTGAGGGATCAGCAAGGATCTGCTGAATCTCGGGATCTTGAAGTGCACGTTCACGGGCTTTGGCTGGATCTTCGTCATTCAGACGATAACAGTTAGCGAGACCGTCCTGAGCTTCTTTGCTGTTGGGGTCCAGAGTTAAGGCCTCCTCATAGACACGCTGGGCACGGGTGAATTCGCGAAGAGCAATTAACGCAGTTCCCTTACGGAGGTAGGCTTTCACTAAAACAACCAACTCATGAAACAGCTTCAGAAACCAAACCTACCGAACTTGGGATCCTTCTTGATACAGGTATCGCAGTCCTCAATACACTTGTGGAATTCCATGAGCTTCTGATAGCAGGCAGCTCGGTTGGAATAAATGACGGCATTTTCAGGATTCCTCTTGATGGCTTCGTTGTAATGCTTCAACGCACCTGGGTAGTCGCCTTTCTGGAAAAGACTGTTGCCTTCCTGCTTCTCCTGCTCCGAGGTCTCTGGATTAATGTAAGCTAAACGTTCAGTTTCCTTAAGTTCTTTTTCTACTTGCTTGTGCTTCTTGACAACCTCGGGGTCACGGTGTTCGGAGAGAGACTTGCCATACCAGTACAGAGCATCTTTCAAGTTGTCCATCTTCGCGTAAGCATTACCAATTCTGGCCATGGCTTTAGCGATTTGCGTGTAGTCGGCTTGGACTTCGCGACCGATATCAACCGCTTTCTTGCACTCTTCAATGCACTCATCGAACTTTCCCTCCTCGAAGAACACTGCTGAAAACCGAAAACTCCATATAAAACCTCATGAAATCAGCAATGCCGAAGACTACTCACCAGCTTTGTTAGTGTAGAAAGTGGGGTTTTTCGGGGATAAAGCAATCGCAGCATCGTAGTGCTTGTGAGCAGTGGCGAAATCCTTCTTCTTGTAAGCCTCATTTCCGAGGTTCTTCTCAGCGATAGCCTAGAGGAGATTAACTATCATTACTTCATCCTCATAAACTTCTACCTACCTGTTCCGACATATCTGACAGCTAAGTAACACGAAACTCGACGAAAAGAGTGACAAATGAAGAAGAAAAACAAGTGTTGAGAAGATGAGAGTCGACGAGAAAATTCTAGAAGCCAAAGGACAAAATTTTTCGTGGCGGGAGTGTTCCGTTCAACGAGCAGCTCTCTTTTTTCCGACGGTTTAATAAATAGTTTTGTCTCTCGGTTTTCGAATATAAATAGTGATTTTTATTGAGTTTTCAAAGTGAATAAGGTGCAATCGTCGAATTTCCAAGGCAAAAAGTGAGAAGAGAGAGATCTGAAGAGGCTAGAGATAATTTACAAAATTCTAAATGAGTTTTCTCGTCATTGTCATAAGTTTTCTGAACGATTCTTTGAAAGTCGCTGGAGCTCTTTGCTTTTCGTGAATCTGCTGCTTCTTCTTCTTCGAAAGGGCATTCAGAATTGCCAGGTCGAAGACTTCTTTCAGATTGTGTTGTGTCAGGGCGGAGCACTCGATGTACTCCATGTGGTTCTGCTCTGCCACCTTCCTTACGTATTTGTGATCCACGGGGTTCTGTCCCCGTCGCTTCAGGTCCAGGACCCTCCCTAAGTTGTGTCTGAGGTCGGACTGAGTTCCGACGAGGATTACCGGGACGTCGGGGGATGTTGAATGGACTTCTGGGAGCCACTTTTGGAGCACTGATTGGAGCGAGGCTTGGGACATCACGCTGAAGCAGAGAAGGAAGACGCTGGCTTCGTTGTAAGACAAAAGCCTCAGGGAATCAAACTCCGACTAAAAATTAATTTCGTTAGCTTTTTGCATGACCTCCCGGATCATCTTCTATCTCCAAATATAGAAAGCTTCATTGTCCGAGGACCTGTCAGCTTTCAACTCGCGAGAAAAAAGTTCCTATTGTCTTTGAACGTCAAGATGTCAATTTTGAATCCATTTGAGGAGTTGGGATTTTTTAAATTCAGTCTGACTTTTGTAGATAGAGCAGTCTTGTCTTCAGCCATGAAACTCATCATGAAATTTATCACTTTTTTCGTTTTCGTTTTGAATGTCGCCGAAGGCAGAAGACTCTACGAGCCTATGTGAGTTCAGGAACTCGGAACCAATAATAAAGGATTTTATTTCAGGCCAGGATTCAACTTGACCCAATTGGTGTTAAACAAGACTTCTGCGAACAAGACTGTCATGAACCCCAACAAAGCCCTCGGACCTTTGGCGAGAAGCTCAGAAAATTTAAGTAGGTTTAATTTCCATTAAAAATGACTTACTCTGCCAGCTGTATCACAGAGTTCAATTTTGAGGGGCTTGTTATCCACAGTCACACTAACTAAAATAAGATTTTTAAAATTGCCAAAACTTTTCACGAGGAATAGACTCACCTGAGTAGTTATCAAAAGCAGTAGGGATGTATCTTTCGCAAAAACCATTCGTAGTGTAAGCCACGATCAGACTGGTCTTGCCAACAGCAGAATCTCCGACGAAGACACACTTCAAGTTCCCTGTAGGACCCATTGTCCTGTGCATTTTCTGGAAATCGAAGATGAAATTCAAACAAAAGCATGGAAATTGCAGTTTCGAAATCCAAATAGATTGGAGAAGAAATCACAAAGTGCAGAACGCGTCAGCCGGTCAAGTTTCCTTGAGCCGCAAGAGAGACCAGATAATCTAGGGCCGAAAATGATCCAACGAAAAATACGGCAGATTATTCCCTTGGTTAGATTGACTAACGACGATCGGGACCCGTAGTTCCTGCCCGAGTTTAATCAATAGATTAAATTTACTCATGTCAGCAAAGAGATTAGGTTCGGGCTAACGACAGGAACGTAAGAAAACATTTTTATGAATCAATAGGCCGTACGAAAGATAAAGGCATTAAATTTGATGGAAAGGTCTGTCAATAACTCCAGTCAGGGTGTAACCAAGAATTTTCCGCAGGGAAGAATTTTTTGTAGATTTTATTTCCGAAAGTGCGGAACAAGTAGAAGGATTTTGATACTTTCTGGGTGTTCAGGTCTCATTTACCTCAGATGCCCCTCGTCTAAGCCTATGGCCTTGGTGACGAAAACAATGCCCAATTAAATTTTCAAGTTATCGAAAAAACTTTCGAGTTCAATGGTCCGTGATTTCTCAAGGATCCCATTTTTCGAAGACACTTCTCGTTTGGGAAAACCTCAGATCAAATCGCTTTTTTTGAACGAAAACGGATAAGAATTGACTTTTCGGTTTATGGCAAAATATAAAAGTTTACGATGTTCTTTTAGAAGAAAAAACTCGAACGGAAATCTTCGAGCTCATTTCCGAGTTTTTATTAGATTATCTGCAAACTTCAATTTTTCATGAAAAAATTCCATTTAATTTTTCAGTTATAAGCAAACAACATTTTCTATCTCGAAAAATCAACGAAATGTTCTAAAATTAAACTTTTATGGAGAGAAATAAATTTAAAGCTCGTTACGAAAACAGTCTCGCTTTCCTGATGGATTGCTTTGGCAGAAATTCAAAAACAATCTAAGGTCAAAAACACTGAATCATCTGAAACGTTTTTCCAAGTAAATACACTTCCTTTCTTTAAAAGCCCCAAACTTGGAAGAATAGAAAACATGTTATGACATAAAAAATCCAGGAAATCCTATGTATTTTACGGAAAAGTAGAGGACGGATGGAAAAACTTTGATTAAAAAAGGATTCGAGGAAATTGGATGACCAGTGGACAAATGCAGCCGGCTTAGGATTGAGTTCTTAAGGAAAGCAACAATTGGGACAAGGCTAAACAAGGGAAGAATGGATAAATTGGTCGAGAAAAGAACTTGCACATGTTTGCAGGAGAATACCCAATGCAGCAAAAATTGGACGAAATTCTGTATTAGCGTGGACTGGTCATATTAAAGCACTGACTCATTTCGAAAGCGCTTCATGTAATGTCATGGAAATCCCGGAAAATAATGGTCCATTTCCCTCCCGGAAACGCCGCGCAAGCCCTCGGTTAATTCCCAGACAAGACCGAAATTATTATTTCTAGAGCTCTCTGGAATTAAAACACCATAAATCAGCAGAACAATGTCTATTCGAAATTGGGAATATTCATTTTCACGCAAAATTCGAGAGAAGACAAAGCCAGTCGGTTCTGAAGAAACTCCTGATCCATCACTCTCGATCGGAAAAGTGGGACAAGGAAAATTAATAGAACGGAGATGACGGTTCAACCTGAATTCTCGGAAATCATAAAGACTGTCGAGGTACAAGCAAACGGAGAACAAGTATCGATATTCGTTTGTACAAAGTCCTCCAAGGTGGTTCAAGGATCCGAGTGGTTGCTTTCTAAAAGTTGTTTACCTACTCGTTTTCCCTGTAGGAACTGGGAAAATTGGATCCAAGCGTGAAATTAAAAAATCTGCAAATATCGAACCAGTTCAAGAGGTAATTGAACGTTCTGCAGGAATTGAAGAATTTTGAGCAAGACGGTCATAATCAAGGCGTGAAAAGAGCGATAAAACAAAAATGCGCCATTTCACACCGGGAAAGTAAAAAATTTGGGCAATCAATCAAAGGAATCCAAAAATTGACTGCGGGACCGGTTGTAACTTGGTCAAACTCGATTTTTTCATCGAGAAGTGGAATTAGGGACAATTCAGATAGAGTAAATACAGGATGCTCCAAAAGTGGATCCAAGTTTTACATTCCTCTAATTCGCGAATGTTGCATTGATTTAAAAAACTTCTTTTACTTCAATATCTGCTGAATTTACCGTTTCGTCTCTTGTGGGGAAAAGATTAATTTCGCATTTTTAAAAGATAATCAAAATTCGGGGGCTTTTTCCCATCATATAAATTAATTTCCAAACTAGCGTTCCGATTCAATGTCGAAATGACCAATTTTTGAGAAATAATCAATTTTCCCGGACATAAAAAACAATAAAGTCACGCGAAATTAAAAAGAGTCATAAGAACACAATAAATGTTTTTTGAACTGAGATATTTTTAAATTGGAATTTCCCTCGAGATACTATTTGGCTATTTGGTCGAAGGAATGTTGGGTAATTCGATTTGGAAAGAATCCAAGGAATTTGAAATCACACGAACTTGTTCTCTTTTGCGGTATTAATTAAAGTCCATCTTTGCAGATCAAGCTTCCCTTCCTTGTTGTCGCGACGGGATCGGTCAGATAGCCTGCCAGGCCTTGAGGAGACATCAGGGATCCTCGTTTGAGAAACGCTGTCTCAACGACAACGACTTCCACACGACTCTTTGCTGCATGGAATGCCGGAATTACATCGAAACCCGTAATTTTTTTCTAACACTGGGGATCCACAAAAGTATTTTCAGACAAGATCCATCCTGACAACGCGAAACTTATCTTCAAAGCTCCCTCCATGTGCAAAGACAAACATTCTGTGGCCTTCTGTAGGAAATTCAAAGACTACGGGATGGGGAAGTTCTCTTGCAAAGACGCGGAGTTCGCAATGAGGACTTGCAGACACAGTTGCGGATACTGCGATGACGCTATCTACGACTACGCCAAGACCATGCCTCCGTGCAAGTGAAGTTGATTAATTAATTTTCTCCCACATTGTATGGCAATAATTGTCACCGATAAATGTTATATTTTATGAATCATTGTCCAAAAAACTTCATAATATGTTGACAAAGGGGAGGAACATAAAACCGGCTGATATAGTATTTTTTCATATCCCTGGTTGAAGAGAGGAAAACAGATTTCTCCTTGATCGTCGATAGCTATAAATTAAATCGTTATCATTTTATGTAAGCAAAAAGAATCCTTAAAAATGTGTCTTATATTTTGTACCGATAATAAAAACAGCTCATGACTCATGAGCCACATTTATTATTTACCTTAGAGAATACATCGACAAGAATTCAACATTGGTTTATTTTCAGTGATAGATTCCTCCAAATTAAATCTAATCCAAAAAGCTCTTCAATTGCTATTGATTTCTCTGAATGATATAGCTTTTTCGGAAACAATATTATTTTCTATATTCCAGATTCTGAAATACAAAAATCAAATTGTAATGTCGCTTTGATTTTTTTTCGAAACAACAATGTAGTCATATCCGAGATCACCAAACTTTCAACTGAGAGAATTTTCTTTGGATTAGCGTTTAACAAATTAACCGAGAGGATATGTCTGGTGACTGTTGATAGGTATGAGTATTCTTTAATTTTTCTTCAGAGACAATTAGAAATTAAGGAAATTGAAACTGATGCAATGAATTTGAACTCGTTCGATTCTTATTTCACCTTGTGATTTCGAAATAGAGATATGACGTTGATAAAAGATTCGAGAATTTTCTTTTATGGTCCAATGATTCATTCTCTATTTTTCCTTTTTATCTTTCTCTATTGATAAAGCTAGGAACGGCCATTCTCCTCGCCATTCGATGTACTGGAACTCCTTGTAAGCAGTCAACAATCTCTTTTTTCTTCAGAAAAGTCATACTGTAGTTTCTAATAAAATGAATATTGTTGGTGAATTTCGAACTCGGGTTTTTTCTTTCATTCCAAAAGAAGTCACTGCCACAAACAGATAGAAAGTTATTTATTTTGTTGACTGTATGTATAAAACGATACAATTTATTTCTCCTATAACTGGGATTTTTTACTAGTTTTTAGAATTTCTAAAAAGACAATTGCTATTTCACAGTAATGTCCGAAAACCAGTAAAAAACCTCAGTTATAGGAGAAATAGATTGGATTGTTTTATACGAGATATTTCTAAACACAAAATATGAATTCTGCTTCGGTATCTTCCAAGATTAATAACATTTAAGTTTCGATGGGGAATCCACACTAGTTGAGACTCGAGAGAGGGTAAAGGTTTATTTTAACTCACAAACAGGTTTTCATCCAATACGTATACGGCAGTTTGTACCCTCTACCTGTTCATAGTTTTACGAAGTAAAAGAAAAGAGTTAACTGAGTGTTCGTTCGCATTGTGGCCTAGTACACGTTCACTAAGCCATGTGCCAAAACAGAAACTTTCGAAATCAGAATTCATTGATAAGTGTATACACTTTTTCCACCCCATCCATTATCGTATTCTAGTACTTTAAGGCTCGTCTTCTTCAATTAAAGGAAGAGTCACCATGTTCGATTTTGGACCCAACGCGAATGATCTTACTGTCTCTCAGGAAACTTTTGATGATTTTTCAATTCCTCTTTGGTTTTTTAAATAAATACTTCCCTGATTTTGTATTTATGTTTATCTATTAAGTATAAAAGTTGAGGAAAATATTCAGAGATTAGTGGAAATAATATTGAGCGAAGTGAATTATTCGTGGCATGAGCCAATTTTAGTAATTCAATTTTTCATTAATTGAATATTTTCAGGAAAACATCTTACTGACATCATAACACCATTTGATACTTGGGTATCGCAAGATCAAACCAGATCTCTTTAATCCATCAAGAGAGACAAAAAAAGACCATGGAGGTCTTTGTGTGAGTTTAATTCCGTATTAATTGAAATCCTGTGAATTCTTTTTTAGATCCCACTGTCAACTGCGTGCTCCGATCATTACCTTTGGCATAACGGCCGAAAACAACTTCTATTGCCTTTCTCAGGCGAATAAAGATAACGTCAACTATCCTAGAGACAGTTGGCCAAAGGCTCAGAAGAAGTATAAGTTAGTTGGGATCCCTGGATATCGCTTCGGTATTTTGTTTGAGTTTTCTCTTGACCTTAAAAAAATCAAGATCGAGATCCCATTTATGAACAAACAATATGGACGCTCGAACGTCATCATATTAGAGTTTGACTTTTCGTTCATCCGTTCCTTCAACTTTGAAGATATTTCTTACAACAAAGTCTTGACGATCATCTACCGTACTCCTCCGAAGATCATGTGTGGTCGTTTATGCAAAGATGGAACTGTCATTAAATGCGACAGAGTAATAGAATTGCCTCAAGGAGCTCCGCCTAATCTCATTAACCATATCGTTAATGGATCAGCTATCCAACTCTTCCTCGTAGAGGACATTTCAGCGTTGACTTCAATGTTGTCTTTTTCCAAGATCCAGCGTACTGAAACACCGATGGAACGTTTCGTCTTTGAACCTGAATGGATGGATACTGGATTCTTTCCTCCATCTTACATGTTGCTGACAGTCACATCTCTTGGATACCCAGGAAAGTATCTCCTTTATCGTTATAGAGAGCTAATGAGACATGAAAATGTTAACGAATTACTCCACGATATGCACTTTCATATCCGTAAAGATCCGTCATTAGAAAGTATTTGGGTCGAACCAGCTCCAAGATTAAGTTTGAACGACGAGAACTATGTTAACATGAGAACTGTGACAATCACGCCTCATCGAATCATTTTCTATCCTCCTGCTCCAACTCTTTCATGTTACGCTTTCACACGTGTCGACACCAGCAAGCTTCTTGAAGTCAGATTTCGAGATGATAACATGAGGCAGATGAGTAAGCAATTTATTGGTGCTTATAGGCGTATTCGAGATTTGTGTGAAAAAGGGCTGGATGTCAATCGTATCATCTATAATGATGCTTTGTGCTCCAATTCCAAATTTAAAGAGTATGGGAGTTATTTTTATGAGGGAAACAAAGAAGAGATTTTAAATATCTGGAAGTCCTTTGGTCAGTTCGAAAAAGCTTTACCAGCGAAGATAAGTAGTAGGATCGGATTGTCTTATACCGCTGTCAGAAAAGGAGTTACAGTCAGAAATTGTTATTGGAAGCAGGATATTAAGTCTGTTGATGGGAAATACAACTTCACTGATGGATGTGGTGAAATTAGTCTCGAATGTGCAAAGAGATTACAGAAGATGCTGAACATCCCTTATCTACCTTCGGCGTTTCAAGTCAGATACCCTGGCTTCAAGGGTGTCCTTGTTGTTGCTGCTGAAAGCTTATCGCAAGATGCAGAAATAATTTTTCGAGAGAGTCAGAAGAAATTTAATCCCAAGATTTATCCAGAGGTAACTCTCGACGTGGTGCAGTACAGCTCCCCAGCTCCTGTGAAGCTCCACAAACTCCTGATTGAGCTACTTTGTCAAGTCGCTAAGAATAATGGGCCACGATACAAGAAAAGAGTCGAAAAGCGAATTAAAGAATATTTTGATGAATTCGAATCCGCTATCATTGACCAATCCGTCGACCCATTGAGCTTCAAAGAAGCTCTGACGAATCTGCCAAAATATATGGACTATAATGCGATGAGAAGCTATGAGCCAACAGAACTCGTGAGCGAATACTTTCTCCGAAGTCTTGTTCAAGCCGACTCTCTCGAGAAATCCCGTAAGTTTAACCCTTTGACGACCGTGTGATACACACCGTGCATCACGCATATTTTTCGACTCCTGTAGCCGATTAATTTAACTTTTTACAAATTTATCTTTACAAATTGGAAGATATGAGTATTCCGCTCTTTTGTGGAAAAAATCAAAGTTAAATATAATTTTTTGAAAATTTTATCAAAACTTGAATTTTTGATCAAAAAATCGCCATGACCAGGGGGTCATGAAATTAAAAAAATTTTTGACTCCGATTTCGTTCAAAATTTGCCAAAATAAATGATAGGCACTACTGATCATAAACGCCACCTTGAATTTGGACAAATTAATTCGGCTTTAAAAATATAAGCTATCAAAAAAAATTTAAACGCGCGCGGTCGTCAACGTGTTAAGATACATTTAGACAAGTAGGAATACAACAATTTTAGGCTTACTGTACGAAAAAGGACAAATTCCCTTCCCGGAAGAATACGCGAGAATAATGCTCGGCGTCGCTGATTTCTCCGAACAGTTGAAGGAGGGACAGGTCTTCATCCAGTACTCCGAAAGAATTAGTCCTAAATGCAAGGATTATAAGATTCTGACTGGCAAGGTGGCTATCACTAAGTCACCCATCTACAATAGTGGGGATCTAAGATTCGTTCAGGCTGTTGACATCCCGGAGCTTCGTCACCTCAAAGATGTTGTTGTGTTTCCTGTTGTTGGCAAGAGACCAATTTCTGATCAAATAGGGGGAGGAGATATGGATGGAGACCAGTACGCAGTCATCTGGGATCCTAAACTGATGATGCCAAGGTCTGATGAAGCTGCAGACTACTCTTCTCCTCAATCAGATGAAGCAAAAAAGATCACAATTGATCAGGTTCAAGATCATATTCCTATATTCAGAGAGGAATATATGTTGAATGAAGCTGTCGGAGGGACAGCTAATAATCACTTAATCCTTGCAGAAAAGTATGGGTTCAATAACCCCACTACTAAAAAATATGCCAAAAAGCTGGATTATTACCTTAATTATCACAAATCTGGTATCCCACCAGGAGATAAGGAGAAGGTGATCTGTAAATTCAGTCCTGATCATATGCGCAGAGAACATCAGCCGATGTATCGGTTGAATAATCTCCTCGGAAAGATTTACAGAAAATCAAAAAATCTCTATGATGATATACTGGAAATCATGGAACTCGATGATTCAAAGCCCTTCAAGGATCCACTGATTAATGTGAGAGGATGGAGCAATTACGAAGAAGAAGCGAGAGGGGCTTTCCAATCGTTCAAGCAGGAAGTGATGATGATTATGGATCGTTACGGGATCAAAACAGAAGGGGAACTCTTTTCTGGGAAAATTAGTGAAGTATCATCGCATTTCAATACTCACGAAAGCGAGGCCAACCATGCTGCCTCAGTCTTCGGTCTTGTTCAGAAGCTGGTTAGCAATTTGATGGAGAAATATAAGAGCAGGTATCTCAATCATTTTACTCCAGGATGGGAGCAACACAGAGTGTGCCAAGAGAAGGAGTTCTTCGAGTTCTACTCTCCATATATGCCTCCAGAGATGAAGCAGTTTGCTGTGGCTTGCTATAACGTCGCATATGGTGACTTTGTTCCAATTTTCATTAATAATTTGATCGCTTTCAGATGATGGGTCTTGTATTGCATTCCCGTGGATTTTGTGGGATGTGATTGACTGTGTTCGTCATGATTCGAAGAATAGTGGACTTTGTGGATATCCTTTCGTGGCTGGTGTAATGGAAGGTGCGAATCACAGATTATATGAGAGACCTTTGGCCAGATATAGCGAACTCAGTGGCTACGATATTGATTTTCTGAAGTATGTGATCGGAATCTTCTTCCATCCGCAAGCTCGAGCTGAGATCGTGATCGACAGTCAATTTTTGAAGGAGATCTACTCGCTCGCTGTTCATCACTCAATGATAGGCAACAACCATCGTATTGATTATGAGGAGAAATTGAACTTCATCTTAAAAGTCATCAAGGAACTGGGAGTTACTCAATTTGATAAATACAAGGAGGGTGTTCTCAGCAACGTAGCGAAAGTAAGTTTAAAGTGTTTTTTATCTTTTATTACTTTATTTTCCTTAGATCTTTCGTGCGACGTATCTCCGTATTGCATTTCAAAAGAATCCTGAGATATTCAGAAGTGGATTCTATTCAGACCTCAAGAAACTGCGTCTGCACAGAATAATAATTGAGATCAATACGCTTATTGACAAGGAAGTTCTCGAAATGAGATTATTGAAAGAATCCAAGTGCGACAATATCGCCGTTCGGTACTTACCTTGGAGCAGGAAGACGCATCAGTATAGTGTTCTTGGATATGGATCTAAGGATGCAATTGCAGCTCTGGAGGACCTTCTGGTCCTAGATATGACTAATATAGTGGACACGGATCCAAATCGAGGACATGAGCTGAAGGTGCAATGCTTGACTCGTAACTTGCAAGACTTCATGCGACAGTATCGCAGAGGAATGGGGTACGGTGTCAATTGGCGTTGATGGGTTTGTTTCTAACCTATTTTCGCGAAATGACATTGCGCTATTATTATGAATTTGTATACATACTAATGTTATAGTATATCATTGCATCAAAACTGCTTTAATGTACTGATTTATTGTAACACATATCAGTTTATTTGTACTTTTCTTATTTTTACAGAATACTGCTGTAACTTTATTTTTCTTTATTAATTTAAAAAATGAGTTAAAATCCAAAAAAATCCTGTCTATTGTAATAATGTTGATGTACTAGAGTCTTATGCTCTGTTTTGATTCCGAAAAGATGATCTCACTCGAATCTGACACAATAACTCAGCTCAAATTTAATATTTGCTGACAATTTTTTCCAGAATGAGGCTTGCATTTACTTTGTCTACAAAGTGTAGACAAAAATACAAGTTTCCAGAAGATATTAAAGTAGTGAGGTCATTGCAAATTTCGGAATCCAAGTATGAAATTGCATTTATTTTTCTAATTTTCTAATGGCAGTATTCCTTTATTTAAAATCCGGGTTTCTTGTAGTATTTACTTGATCATTTATACGGACATACGAACCTTCATTCACTGTACGGGCTTATCGGGTTGTGCTAGGATATAGGTACTTTGTTGTATTGATGTTGAACCAGGTTAAATAAACTCTGGAAACCCACAACTACGGTTATTAAGATTTTATTATCTGTGACAACTTGTGTACTCAAATTTAGGACAAATAGTTCAAAAAGCAAGACCGTGCTGGGCTTTTGACTCAAATAAAATACAGAACGATTGTTTCCAGGAAACGGGAATTATCAAAACCGAATCAAAAACTCAGTTCACGTGACTTTCTGCGTCAGAGAAAATAAACTTGTCGGGCAATGCGAAGGCAGAGCGGGATGGCACAGTTAGAGACGCTGGTGGCTCATTAGCTCGTGTTTGATCGCCTTCTCGTCGATGTCCGAGAGATCCGACGCCTGGATCTGCATCAGGGATTCCAGACCCAGAGTTGCTTTCAAGGCTCTGACGGAAGAGGCGTAGAGCATTCGTCGACGGACTGGAGCTTCATCAGGGCAGCTGAAACCAGAATTTAGGGGAATTTAGAAAGTAGTGTAAATTCCGTCTCGAGACACTATATTAAAAGTTCTCAGAAGATTCGGATAAACTTACTATTGGATAAAGACAACCTTGGAGAACTTGGCATCTCCGTCAGTTCCCTGACGGTGAACAGCGATTTCGACATCTACGGCAGCATAACGACACTCCTTTCCGTTGCCGACAACCTTGCGAATTTCATCGACGAATTCGGAATAAGGAGCATTCTTCTCTCCCTTCTTCTCAACAACGATAGTGGTGTCGTCGGCGGAAATACGGAAGATGATGTATGCATGTTGATGTTTATTGTGGAGATCATCAAAGGCCTGCTTGCAGGAAGCGTCAACTTTGACTCCAGAAGCCATTTTGCTCGACGAACCCGGTTTATCTGAGATTTAAGGCGAGCTCGAGTACCAAGGTTGAGAAAACTGAAAGTTGTCAGCTCAAGGTTTCGAGAAAATGGTTACAAAGTAGGAGAATTAAACATTTTTCTCAAAGAGAAAACCACGCAGACGATTTCATCAGAGAGGATTAGGAAACGAGCAGATCAGCGACTACCTCGTGATCAGTGCTGATGAGTTGACTGGGCTCGAGAGTGAGAAACGGTCTTGTTTATCATCAGGAAGGATCAAATAAAACCCAAAACAATGTCTGGGAAATTACTAAATCCAGGGAAGTTGTAAAAGTGGGTCGGATCGAGTAAAACTCGTAAATGGACAATTGAGTAGTGGAATGGATTTAACCAAAATCGACTCCAAAATTGACGGAAATATACCAGTATTTGCTCATCGGGACACTAATCAACGTAAAATCGATTTCCAGAAGGCAGAAAGTTGCAGAATGAAAAAAGCGTCGAAAAGTCATCATTGGAAGAACAGGAAAGCGGGCTGCAGGCGGCTAGCTGAGCAAGTCTCTCGAGATCCCGACTTAGATCCCCGTCGGGACAAACTTTAACGGACAGTTTGTCGGTCAATCCAGCTAGTCCAGATTGCTTCCTTGCTTTTCCTGGATGACCGCGATCAGCTTTATGAAAGAAGAGGCAGTTGTCGAAACCGAACGGCTGTTGCCAGTTTGATCTTCGCGTAGGTGTTCCTCAGGGAGACAAACAACAGCCTCCGGCGATGGACCTCAGAGGTTTAACAAGACAATGAGACATTGTTGGATGTACAGACGAGAAGTTTGATTGCGATAATGGATGTAAAGAGCGATCGATCGATCTCGAGGAGGCTTATGGAGATAAAATAGAGACTGAATGAAAGTCAAACATTCGGGAGTAACGACCATTGTCGATCCAAATTAAAACCAACTTTGATCACAATATGACTTAAAAAACACGGATTTCGTCGTGGAGAACCTTTCGAGAAAGAAATCCAACTTTCATCAACGGCAGTTTAACCAAGGAAAGCAATGACTCTGCTGGCTTCAAAAATCTGCTTTTATCCTGCAGCTCCCGAGGCTATCGAGATTTCGCAATGAGTCTTTCGAAACCCTGACTCATTCACTGATTTCCCGATCGATCCAGCAACCACTCCAGCAATCTGCCCTAGGTCAAAAGCTAGGGAGCGTGATCTCCTGGCCTCCCACTCCAGTCTCTCCTCGGCTCTCGAGTCAAAACAGAGATATCCGCCCACCCCCCGAAACAATCTCAAAGAAAAACAATCCCTGCATCCAGGGATTTTTCGGAAATCAATTTTCGGACATTTATCTCGAATCGAAACCAATCCCTAACAGTGTCTTGTGAATAGACAAATTATGAATAACATAGAAACCCATCAAACAATTGTTATACAGACTATATACATTCCATGCTCAGCTCTCGACACGTTCGACGAGATCATGGAGTTCTCTGAGACTCTCGACAATTACCCCGAGGAACCTGGAAGCATCGGTATTCTGTATGCTCTTCCAGCTGGAGACATGGAAGCTCAAGCAGTCTCCGGGGGCACTGATGGTGTAGCAGACTCCGTAGTTGCTTCCTTCGGGACAACAGAATCCACCTGCGGGCCAGAAGAGGTCCTTTTCCTTGTTCAATGCTTTGGAATACTCCGGCATCTGGTGCTGAGGAGTCTGACTCGTTGACAAGGCAAACGGCATGTTGAAGACGGAGTCCAAAAATGGCGACTTGATTTGGAGGTACTTGGAGACGACGTAGAGAGCGAACAAATGGCGATCACATCCTTTTCCGGCCATACAGTTACGGTAATATTCCTGATGTTTGTCACAAGAATTCCTCAAGAGAGCCAGTTTCTCCTTATCGGGGATTTCTGGATTGCCTACGGCATTGACAAATTCGCAGGACTCGATGGAGCAAGATCTGACGGTTTCTGTCCTGCCATCCTTGAACAGCCTCATAACGGCCGGTTCGTAGGTCAATCCGAAGCTTCCTTGATCCTTCTTGTAAGCCATCTGGAGAGCTGTTTGAATGTAGGCGTCTGGACTCACTTTGGCCTTCTTGATGAAGTCTTTTCCGTATTCCGTGAAAATAATACTGGCGTTCTCGAAGTCGTCAGCAATGGACTTGCTGAATTTGTAAGCTTCGTCAATGGCGTCTTTTGTTTCACCATCGAGTTCGAATTTGAGTCTTTCGGCAGTAGGAACACACTCAATTTCGCCACGACAATGTCCATCAGGCAGGTAAGGGTTCGAAAAGTGCTCGTGGTACTTGATGTACTCCCTAATATGAACCAGAACCATGGCGTCGACGCAGGAATGCTCGGCGTTGGACATGAATTGGCCGTTCTTCGAGAACATGTAGACGGAGGGTTTATCACACCAGAGCTTGTATCCGTATCCGTGAAGGGCTCGGGCGTATTGAGCATTGTACTTTGATGGATCGTTCTGAAAAGTGTTGTAAAGGATGAATCTATAGATTTTGGAGATCTCACCTCGTCGTAGCAGTGCTCTTCTTCGTCAAGGTAGATGATCTCTAAAGCACCCTCGATCACGGACAAACTCTCTGCATTGACTCCGGATCCGAATTTTTCCTTTCTGACTCTCGCCCAGAGATCCCTTGGTCCAGCTGTCAGAGCTCCCAAAAACGGTTCTTTCTCGACAGGATCAGGAGTTCGGTCGATGATGCCCTGGAGAGCCTTCTCCAGTTCTGCCGCTCTCAAAAGTCTTCTGTTGTGGAAAATGTTGATTTTGTACCAGCAACCCTTGCAGTACACAGCGATGAACTTGGAATCAGGAAGACGAACAAATTCATCCGAAGTTTCTCTCGGAAGTCTGATTGTCCTGTGGTAATCCAGATACTGATTGGGGCAGAGGGGAATTCCACCCAGAGTGATGGGCTTGAAGGATTGCTTCTGGAAGACCTCTCGAAGGAAGTTGAGTCTCATCAGGATGATAGCAGCAGTTCTGGCGGCTTGGTTCTCGGTCGTCTTCTGGTAGATGACGTCAGCGCATCCGACATTCGTGTTGATCAGAGAGTTACGGTATCTCATGTAGACAACTTCCTTCCACCAATCGGAGACGTAGTTCCTCGAAGTCATCCATTTCAGCCAGACTTTCCTCTGGAGAGAAGGTCCTTCGTTTTTCTTGAACTCTTCCGACATCTGAACGATCTCTTCATATCGAGCTTCATCCACAAGAGGTTTAACTGTCCTCAAGTATCTTTCAATCGTGGAATTCAACGAAGGGACAGGTTGCCAAGGAAGCAGCTCTGTGAAGGAGAAAAAGGTGGTATACTTGTTAACGAATTGGACGACCACCATGAACATTTTCGTCGAGAGAGAAACAGGCTTCCCGATCTCCTCGAAGAGCCATCCATGGTAATAGTTCATCAAGGTGAAAGCGAGTCTGATGAGGAAGACCGATACTGTTATGAAAATTGTTCCGACGACAGTAACGGAGATTAATCGGTTCCATATTGTTGAGCTGAAATTTTGTCGCTATCAATTTGTTGTTAAAAGTATAATTGAAGTTTGTCTGACAAATACGTGAAAAACAAAAATCAGTATTTCTGTGCAAGGACCCATCACGGGGCAAGGTCCAAAGGTCCAAAGGTCTTTTCGTCGCATGTCAGCCACACAGCATGCTCTTTACATCATTAACTATGAGGGTCCAAAGGTTCATATGCATTTAAACAATTTTTTTTCGAACACAAAAAATTAAATCTTTTATTTATATTCTTTAGATTTCATCATAGTGTACCTTCCCATTATCGCCCTTTGGACCTTGTGGAAGCAACTGAACCGGTATTTTCGTCAACAAGATAAAAACTCACCCCAGATGGTACTCCAGAGTATCTGTCAAGTTGTCGATTGTAGTATTCATGGGAGCGAAACCGACAGTATTCAAGAGCCCGATGCCGATCAGTGTCCATAGAAGCCATTCGAGCTTGATTGGAAAAAGCTTGTTTTGGATGTTTTTCTGAATGAAGTACTTTATTCATGTATACTAGAAGAAAACAAACCTCGATGCGATCGAGCTTCCTTTGATATCTTCGAAAATTCACTTTGCCATCAACAGGAACTTTCGAGTAACCCATCTTGATGGAGTCCACCCAATCTGAGCTGGAGGTGGTCTGCAAAGAAGAAACTTAGAAAATTCTCAAGTTCAAGAGTCTAAAGTCCAGGAACAAGATAAAAAGGGCAAAGCCGTTATCACACAGCAAATGTTATATCAAAAAGTCTGGTTTGCATTTCAGATTCTGACAAAAGCCAATAAATGGTCCACAAAGACGACCTTGATAACATAAAGACCAAAGAAAAAGGTTGTGGAGTACTTTGATAAAGGGGATTTGCAGAAAATCCTATCAAGATCAGATTGTCTGGGTTGAAATTTCTATTTCACGTAAAAAGTTTACAAAGTTATCCTCCAAAGCCGCCAAAGATGAGTGCTAGAGAAAGATCAATAAAATCTAAGAGATGCTGGACACACGGGGTAACTTGGTCTCCTGGCCGGACAAGACCATCCTCAAGCGGGAAAACATTGACCGCTGACCAGTTTTCGCGCAAGGACTCGGTTTTCCCCTTCGAAAAAAACCAGACAAGTCGCTTGGCACAACCGAAAGAGGTTTCAGCAGAGAAACCTCGAAAGTGAAATATAAAGGACTTCGAATTGGACTTTTTTGTTTTGCTCCTTGTGTTAGAGAACCAGAAAAAAGGGCAAAGGGCAAAGTCGACACTTTTCCGGAAGTCGGAGGTATTTACGGAGAGGATTGAAAAGCTTTGTTGAATTACAAATGACTTAGAGACTGCTCTAGACTATTGTTTAAAACCAGAACCTACCTCCATGTTCTTCCTACAGTATCCGATTGAGTTGGCTGATAAACTAGTTGATTTGTTTGTGATCAATTCGAGATTTTTATATCTCCGATTCTAACGGCAGGACCTTTTTCGAAGGAAGCTCCGCCCAGGTCCAAAGGTCGCTTTTCCAACGCGTGTCCGCCACGTTAAAAGTTGAAAATCTCATGGGAGGGTCGACTTTAATTTGCACACAAAATCTAATAATGTCAAACCGATCAGAGAAAGGGATAGAATTTGGTTCAACTGTTTTTTAGTTCATTTTTGGGGGACCAACAACCTGAACAGTTTTCTTCGTAGCTATTTTTGCCCATGTTTCTTTGAAAACGGATCATTCAGTTCTTGATAAACAACCGAAGATTTCGTAAAATTGAAATAAAAATGAGAAAATTGTTGTTGAGTTAGGAATTACAAAAAACTCACGTAGTGCTATTTGGAATAGAGCTGTTTTAACTCGGATACCCGTCATTTCGTGGAATTGATAAGGAGAAGGCCCTTTCGCACAAGAGTTTTTGATTATAACTTCATTTATTACACTTGAATAATATAAATACAGTGAATCGTATTAAAGAAACTACACGATTGTTCGATTCCGACATGAAGGATGATTTCGACTGGTCCTAGCATAGCGATTTAAGTTTGTTATTTTCTGGACATTATTAGAATAAAAATGATCCTTTTTACTAGATATAAAGAGAATCGGAAAAACAGAAGTCATAGGAAGTTGCGTTACAGAAACAAAACCAACATCCGTACCAGAACCAAAGTGCAACAACCAGATCTGTTTCATTAATAAATACTTTTTGATATCTACGATTTCTATTAATAGAATCAAATTTGGCGAACAGAGTATTTGTTCAAGAGGAACCCGAGGAGTATTCCCATCAACAAGTAGGGGATCGTTGGAAGGTAATTCTTGACGAGTTTCGGGACAGGTCTTCTGGTGCCGGTCAACTGCTTCATGTTCTTCTCTTTGGCAGGAGTCGATGGGGGATACCTGGCAGCGGCCAATTGCTCGCCGAAGAACCCTCTCTTCAAGACAGCTCTTTCGTGAGTGAAGGTGTCGAACCCGAATTTACCTCTGTACCGACCCATTCCACTGTGTCCGACTCCTCCAAAAGGCAGGGTGTCGACAGTGATGTGCATGAGGACGTCGTTGATGGTCACTCCACCAGAGGTTGTGTCGTCCAGGAACTTGGAAACTTTCTTCTCGTCCCGGGTGAAGAGATAAGCGGCCAAAGGTCGTTCTCCGGTCCTGATGACGGAAATGGCATCATCGAGGTCTCTGATCGTCACAATCGGCAGAATGGGCCCGAAGATCTCATCTTCCATCACGATATCTCCGTGTTCAACATCGAGAAGAACAGGAGGAATAAAGAGGTCGTCACGGTCTGGCTCTCCTCCTTGGAAAATCATTTTCGCCTTAGTTTTTTCCAACAAGGTGTTGATTCGGCTGAAATTGGTGTGTTCAGCACTTAAAAACAATAACAACTTACTCAAAGTGTCTTTGGTTGATGATTCGAGAGTAGTCCTTGCTTTTCTGGATATTTTCTCCATAGAACTCCTTGATGGCAGCAGTGAGTCCGGCGATAACCTTGGACTTTAACTGCGGGGTCGTCAAAATGTAATCTGGAGCGAGACAAGTCTGTCCGCAGTTGAGCCATTTACCCCAGGCAATTCTCTTAGTTGAGATGGTGATGTCAGCATCTGATTCTACTATCACAGGACATTTTCCTCCAAGTTCCAGAGTGACAGGGGTCAAGTGTTTCGCGGCGGCAGCCATGATGATTTTCCCGACAGGAGTACAGCCAGTGTACATGATGTGGTCGAATCTCTCCTTCAACAACTCTGTCGTCTCCGAGACTCCTCCTTGAATGACAGCAATGAAGCGCTAAAAACATTGTTACTCATATACGGAGTCTCCAGAAAGTCGAAAATACCTTCTCGTAGTACTTTGTGAAAAGTTCATCAAACACCTGAGCAGTATGGGGAGCCATTTCACTGGGCTTGATGATGGCGGTGTTTCCGGCCCCCAAGACAGCAATCAGAGGGAGGGTGATCATGCTGACAGGGTAGTTCCATGGGCCGATAATAAGGACGACTCCCTTCGCTTTCTTCTGAATCATAGGGGTGTCCAACGCCGTTGTCAGAGTCTTCTCGACGTAGGTGGGACTCGACCACTCTTTCAGGTTCTCCAGGAAGTAGTCGATCTCGACGATGGAGTTTGCGACTTCGAGAGCATGGGTCGTTCCTGGTTGTCTACGGAGATCCTTCTGAACTGCTTCTGTGATCTTGGTCCCCTCTTCTGTCAGAATCTTTCTTAAGGTCAGGAGAGCATTCTTCCTGGCTTTCAAGGAAGAGGGTTCTCCGGATTCGAAATATTGACGGTGGAGATTAACTAACTAAAACAATCATTGTCACACTCACATTTCAAGTGAGAAAAACCTACAGTCGAGAACTGAGACATGTTTTCTGTTCACTTGTTTACTCGAGTTTCTGAAAGTTTACAAATTACCAGAAGTCAACAAGAAACGAAAACGGAAAGGAATGTATCGAGTAAAATGCATTAGTGGAAAACATGAATTTGAAACTAATCACGGTCTACAAGGTAGGTGTTTGATCAACAAGGTCATGAGCCGCAATTTCTTAGTTGATAAATAGCAAGTGACTGAGCCCCCAGTGTTCCAGGGTAAATGAACCCTATCCTGGAACTATCCGAACCGGTTCTCCTTCGAAATGAATAGGCATAGTAAAAGTCTCATGGAATTGGTTCACTTGGATAAGAAACTATCCGGAGATTGAAATTAACCAAATTAAGTCAAATTCAATCATCTTTCTCCAAGGAGAAACTATAAATAAAGTCACGAAAGAAGGGATCAAAGCTAACGACACTACGGTTCAGCGGAAATCTTCCTCGATAAGACCACGAAAACAACACAATCAGTCTTGATAACATACTCCACTACACTAAAGACGAAATCAATGGAGATTCGGAAGAAAAGTTAGATTTTGAGAATTGACAAACAAGGCGGGAGACGTGCGCGGAAATGGGCAACATAGGTTTCACTATTGGAGGAATTAATCAAGAACACAATATTCGGTTCTAACAACACAGAAATGAAAAGTTCAAAGAATAATTAGCCATCATTGTGAAAAAGACATTGAGCATCAATCAAAACTGCAAAGGTGATTAGAGTTATTACGGGTTTCAGCGGGTCTAGCAGTTTGAGTGACAAGTCAGGCATGGATAGAGTTTACTTCTAAATCAATTCTGAGAGATGACTATATTTTCTCTCGGAGAAAATTCTTGAAATTAACGCAAAACTCTAGTCGTGGAAGAAATACCAGACTACAAATATTCTATTCTCGGGTTCCGTTTGAAAGAAAACAGCTAGTTGGACTCGAACATTGGAGAGAAAATCAAATAAACTGGCGGTAACCGGGAACATTGGAAAACAGGTAAATGATTTCGATGTTTTCGAATAAAAGATGAAATCTTCCTGAGTCTTTGTTCTTTTACATAACGGGAAGGGTGCACACGACATTCATATATGGAATGTTACAACTTTAGCGGCCAGCTCTTTTGGCCAGACAACTGCTCTTTTTTTTAGTTTGGTGTGTCTCTGTCATGCTGCAAAAAAGACATTGCTCGAAGTACTGCGTCGTTATTAAATTCAAAATCTTCAAACTTTATTGAATTATCCTCTTGTTTAATTTCCTTGCGATATACAATATGGTGAATTGAATCAAATTAGACAAAAGGCCGGGGATTAAAGGATAAACCGGGACAAAGATCCATTTCACTTTCGGATCAAACAAAAATCCCTCATTCGGCTCTCGATGGCCGTGTAAATGACACGTTCCCGAATTGACTGGATATTCAGATATTTTTTTGGTGTAGTTTTTTTGTCCAGTTTCATGACGGAGGCAGGATCGGATTATGAGTCAAGAATCCAGATATCCGATAGCAGAGACGCCGGACAGCTGATCCGAAGGATTAGGAACACCGTTAGCAAGGAGTTGACCAGTGCCCAACTCATGTCGGTGAGGCTATTGTTGATCTTTAATTTCAATGAGTATCTGCGATCTAGCTTCTGAACTCCTTTGCCGACCTCATCGTCCACAACTTCCCCTCAGAGTACCTGAATAACGAAATGGGGGAGAGGTTCCTGGGGATCCTAACTCCCGATCAAAAAGTAGATATAATTGGGTCCTACAACTGCTATGAGATCAACTTGGCCGAAGCGGCCACACACGGTCTCTTCGTGAAGTCAGGCAAGGTCGTGGCCGGTCTCATACTCCCTGTTCTCGAGAAAATCAGGGATCAGATAGTCACTTTCGACACTACGGGGACATCGGCTATCGAGCAGAAGCTCTTTATATTGAACAGACTGAACCAAATACTCAGCAATAACTTCATCAAGAAGCTCTTCGAAACTCTTCACAACACCTTGAGTAATGAAGACCGGGCGGCCCACGCAAATTGTGGAGGCAGAATAATCATGTTCACCAAGTACTTCAAAGCCTCCTAACACTTTATTCTCAGAATAAATCGGTAGTCTTGCATATGCTCATGAACCCTTCAGATTAAGGATTATAGAAAAGATAGATTATTTTCGATCGAAGAAGAAACCTAAACTAGAAAAACCAAGAACTAAGAGTAGGAATAGAACATGATCTTTCGATTATCTTCTTAATTCAAATTTAGAATTTTTTGTCAAAATAGCTGTCCCCAGTTGTCGATCATCCTTAGGTCGAGGTGAAATTATAACTGAGAATGATTTTGAAATCATTAAAAATAACACTTCTAGTCTGATAGTTTTGTTTATAGACTGTTGAAATAAATTAATAACTTTACATACTCCTTAAATAGTCCTAATAAACAATATGAAATCTAACCATTTACAATTAGACTCTAAATTAGATAAAATAACAAAAGTGGATTGTTGTAGATGCAAGGTCAGCCTTGGATACGACAGGGATTCCCTATACCAGAAGGATAAACCATCTTGTTGTAGTACATTGGCGCGAGTGGTGGGTAGACAGCATCACTTATATTAGAGAATCGATGGATGTGGTGGGGAATGTACGTTAACTGCTGCAAAAAATTCAATGAAAATGATAAATAAAAGTAAACTCACCTTGGTGGCATCTCCACAGCGAATATATGGCAGATGGGGATTTTTGGTGGCAGAAATCTCAAGTGGGTGGATGATATCCCAACAGCGTTCACAAAGATACATCAGGCAGAAAGCACAAAAGTACGAGGCACTTCGATTGTCGCAGTTGGTCCCGACACAAGCATCGCAGCATTGCTCATCGATGATATAAGGCTTGATGTCGACCCTCTTCTTGATCCCGCAATGATTGATCATAATGTGACGGCCCTTCATAGCAGCCTTGAAGTCCACAAACCTCTCGAAGACAATTCTGGCAGCGCCTTTGGGATAATGGAGTTCAGGATCCATGTCGATTGAAGCATAAAGAACTTTTCCATAGGCTTCTTCTAATACGTTGACGAGATCGACAGCACGAGTAGGACGAGGAACACCTCCGATAAAGACCGAATGATGAGGATTAATCTTCGATATAGGGTCGTTCAAATCCCCGATGATGTAAAAAGAATCAGATTTCCGCCAAGGACGGACTTGAACCTAGAGTAACAGAGGTAGAATCGGGTTCATCTATGAAATTGGTCGAACTCACCGACTTTGTGCTGGTCCTTGTGGTCATTTCCAGGAAGTAACGACCATTGTTGATGAAACAATGGTTGACTAATTTGTCGACAGCCTCCTCAGAATGAAAGATCAAGAAAACATATCCGTTGGGCTGACGTTCACGATTATCTACATGACCTTTGAGGAGGTCCTGGCAACGTGGCCAATCAACATGCAGAACTCCAAAACGCCCGAAAGTGTTCCGCAGATCATCTGAAATCGAAAATGCTAATAAAAAACATTCATATTAAGCAATCACTTTCGGTGACGTTGAACGGCAACCCTCCAACGAAGACCTTTCTTGAGAAGAGTCCCTCATCATTAATAGCGGAGCCAGAAGAATCGTCGGTGAAGACAGAGGAGGAGATGGAGGAGCGATCGTGGCTGGGATCATCGAAGGAGGAAGCGAGCTTGGAGCAGGACATGTTTGTTCGATTTGCCGATTCCAAGAAACTAGTCATTCAGACAATGTGGTCCTTGACTTGGTCAAACTGGCCATTGACGTGGGAATTACCGTCTGTCAAATAGTGGTTTGCCTGAATTGAAGGAAAATCGCAGAGTCTCACCACGCAAACCACCGAGCGCACTTTTCAATTTTCGATCTTGGATTTTCCGATACAGTTCTGTAAATTCCATCTGACTTTCCGCAAATTCAGTATTTTTATTTCAAAATGAATCTATAATGATAATGAGAGTACCGCTGTTAATTTTTATTCACTAGCTGTTATATTTTTCAAAGCTTCGTTAATCAAGGTAGTCGGATCGTCATGCCTTTGAGGAATCTCGTCGGGTCCAACGTAGACACAGAATAACACCACACACCGGGAACGAGCGGGACATTGTCCATCGTGAAGACACATTTCTACTTTTCTTCCGTGTCTTTTCGGAACTGGGGTTGTCTTCAGCTGGAACCGGAGTCAAGATACAAAATTATTACAAACGTTATGAACTCACCTCGCAACCACCCGTTTCACTCTCACAGTGTTCTCCACTTTCACAATCAACGTCTTTTTCACATTCGGCAACTACCGTCACCAGTAGAGTCAGGAAAAGAAGGAATCCAAGGACCTGCTTCATTTCTGATTTCAACAGAACAAAGTCAAATGTCCAGAATAACCTTTTTCCATTTCAAACAAGCATTGAAATATTAAATTTCCGGGGAAATCTGCATGAGAAAAAACAGAAATCGAGTTGTTTCGCCGTCTCCGGAAGGACAAAGAAGTTCCATCTCGCTCCACGGATACGGAAAGGAAGGTTTAGTGCATTCAAGCTCATCAATCGATTTCGATCTCTGTGAAATTGATTTGAACCCTTTTTGGGAGACATGGAATGTCAGTCTACTGGGAATCAATAAAAATCGGGCATAATTCAGTTATAAGCAAATATTGGTTTCCATAAAATGATCTTGTTTTCAATTCATAATTGCCTGGCTTTGAAACCTGGAAACCTCGAAAATTGATCAATTGACTCATTTTCCACCTGCGTGTGCTCTTAACATTGTGTTTCCACTTGAAGCTGGATTGTTTTGCGGACTGATGGAAGATCCGGTCGTTGAAATCCTTGAGAAAAATGTGGGCGACATGGATATTAAGGCGTTTGAGTCAAGTCCCTTGCCGTACTGGGCTTCGTGAGTTGTTAACCTCCATTTAATCCCCTGAATTTTTGAAACTATTTCCAGCATTGTCACCATCATCCTTTTTGTGACTTTCTCTGTAGTCGGGATTGTTCTTCTGATTTTATTGAGTTTCAACGAATGGTAAGCTTTAAAAATGAGTTTCCAAGCAATGTTACATTTTCTAGCCAAAGATACAAAAGAGTTCCTCGACTCCCATTACACCGCAAAAAACACCATAGAATTGTCTGAATCTGGATTCTCACTTTCTAATTCCCACATTTTCTTTTTCGAGAACTGGTATGTCGGGTAAACCACATGTATTGAAATCGATTCTACGCTTCCCGAACCGCTCATTTCGGGGGAGAGATATTGTTTTTAAAGCAGCCCATGATGTTTCCTCGGGGATGGAAGTAGACAGCAATGTAATGGAACTTTGTTTTCTCGCTTTTCTCGATGCCGATCCCGATTTTTTCCGAGTTCTTCCACACCAGCTGAGTGAATTGGAGACATTTGTAGTTTTCTGGATCGTCGAAATTGTATCTCGAGGCTTCTTTGACCCAGAGATCAACCACGTCGAAGCCTATAAGGGATTTTAAAGTCGTTATTCGTTGGGTGACTGACCTTTGATTTGGCGACAGGCAGCTAAATTCTCTCCGTATTTGTCGCTCTGTCCGTATTTTAGCATCCCATCCTTGGCCAGTTGTCCGGCATACTGTTGAGCTTCTCTGAAATTGGATTTGATAATTTCGTGAGATTTTTAGACCTACATGTTGAGTGTCTGATCGAATTGGAGAGGTTCGGCTTGGTATTTTGCTCTGATAAAATTGATCTTATTGAGGATCTAAAAGCTTAGTTTAAAGAAATTAATGTGGACAAACTTTACCTCTTCTTTGATTTCAGCAAAGTCTGAATTCTCCATGTAATCAAAAAACTGGAAGTCTTGTGAAATAAACTTGGCATTTTCCCTCTTCCTTTTATTTCATGTGAATCAACACTGATTCATGTTTTTGATAGCGAGAATATATTCCAAAAAGTAAAACCCCTTTGAAATTTCAAATTTGATAATTATTTCTTTCACTAGAGAAATGTTGGAATAAAAATCACTCAAAAAAGATAATCTCAATAAGATTTCTCAACTCCTTCATTAAATGTTTTTTTCCTCGTATTTGAATCCTGAATCAGTCGAAGTCAGTATTATTCCATTTGTTCCGACAAAAGTACATGACTCTCTACAATAGTCCATTATATCTTGGATCGATAAAAACTGTAGCAAGTCATCCTGATAAGAAAAAAATGGTTTTTCCGAGAAGATACATAACTACATCCGGTTATTTGGTTCTCGGAAGTCTCTTGGAAAGGGCTAATAAAACTATGGAGATATCAGATACATATACTGATCCAAAGAGACGAGGATTTTTAATTGAAATTAATCCCAATATTTCTAAAATTCTCAACCTTTATGTACTCTTGTTCATTTTCCTCTTTAATACTTAATCTATTAAAAATTAAAGTTGTATTTAACTATTGAAGGTGCCAGAAGATAAGCTAGACATTGTTCTGTTAGATCTCTTGTTTGGCTGACCGACTTTCAATTTGCCAGACTTGAAATTGTCTTTGTTAAATTTAACTACAGCAGGCTTGGTCCTCATGTTCTCACAAAGATGTTTAGACACTCCCTCATCGTGGAACTTGAAGGGTTCCGTGACGGTGGGGGGTCGGGTTTCCCTTGCTTCCTGAAGCTTGTTCGCGAATTCTCGTTGCAAGAGTCGGAAGTCGGGGACACTCTTTGTGATGTTCGGTCTGAAACTCGGCTTGGGCTCATAGCAAATGGGGAGATGACGGATTCTGTACTGAACATGAGATCTGATCGAGTGGTCCTGAAAATACTTGGTTAAATAGCTTATAAAGAGACATCTGGTTGTTCAACTTTGACCCTGGCACGAATAATGATTTCGATTAGTTCTGACGAATTAGCTTTGTTAAATTAAAAGCCTTCAGAAGTGCTTGGGAATTGTTGAATACATGAAGTCACTATTCATTTCAGGACCAAAGTTAGATAACCGGATTTGATTTCTTATACTTACACTCATGCCGAAGGGCTCTTTCGCGCGCAACAAGAGTTCCATAGCCCTGTGAGCCCTCTTCTGAGCTCTTTCTTCATCTGCCGTCGACGAGGGCCTTACATAAGTCGTCAAGGGAACCGGATGAGCTTTGAAGGAGATTCTGCCCGATAAAGTTGGCTCGGATTGGGACCGGGCCATGGATAGCCTTAGCGGAGACAGAAACTTCCCACTCGATCTCAATTTTGTCTCTTTCAACCGCTGAAATCCACGATTAATGGGATTAATGGAACAAATACTCTACCCCCACGTAGAAGTTAGAATTTGAAACATAAGTCGTTTCAGGGACCGGGTTGGCGAAGAATTGCTTCCTCGATTTAGCGAGGTCTTGTTCCTCCTTTTTCTTCTTCTCTTCCAGCATTTGTTCCAAGAACTTCATCGAGTAGGTGGCTCTGATAGGAGCAGTTTCCTCTCTTAGAGTGAACAAGAAGGGCTCAGGAACTGTTCTTCTAGGGAACCAAGGAATGGATTTTCGTTGCTTCTTCTTTGACGCTGCCTTCAGTTTTATGGACCGGGTGTATCGACTGTTTCCATTCCTCCACATAGTGGGTCTGATCGAAGTGGATTTCGGTCTCAAGGGGACGAGGTAAGGTCGTTCTGGAATGTTCCATCTTAAAAGCTCTTATATATAAAGAAGTGATAAAAGCTACCATTGAGTTCTTTCCTTTTTTGTTGATACCGCTTCAGTTCCCGCTTTCTCTTCTCCAGTGATATATAACTTTGAAGTTTAGACGGTCGTCTAGGAGAAATTTTGTTTTCAGTTTCTGTCTTCTTCTTCGGAGAGAGAATACTTTTTCTCTTCCTAGGACTCTCCACATTCTGAATCTCCGAGAGAGCTTTCCTAGGAGCTTTTACCAGGATTGTGGAGGATGGGGCTATGTACTTCTTACAAACGCCTGATGTCTTGAGAGCATTTTCCAGAGTTTTATGAAGCTGGACACAGTCCACCTTGAGGGAGTTCAGCTTCCGAAGAAACTCAGCTTCGGCATAATCGATGGGTTTGGAACGCAAGGAGTACCTTTGTGACTCTTCCTGAAGTGATATCATATTAATCTAAGAATATCTATCATATTTCACAGACTTCTTCACTATCAGTTTCTCCAGAATACATTATTCACATGGGCAACAATAATCAATAAGTTTCATCTGCAGTACTAGAGACAAATAATACTCAATCCAAAAGTAGGCCAAAATTTGGCATGATTTCAATGGCCCGGAACACCGGAATTCTGAACGAATGCGCTTTGACCGGAGAACGGAAAGCTTGACCACCGGCTACTACACGAGGAATGCTAATTTTCCTCTTTTTAGTTTTGGCTTTTTTCTCCGTCGTTTTTCAACAAGAAACCTGGTTTCCAAGGAGATAACGGGAATTTGCTTTTTACGTTTTGGCTAAAAAAGAAAATTGGATTTCGTCTGAGCACTAGTAATGACACTAATTTTTTATTTTTATGTTTTTACAAAATAACAACAGTGATATTTGAGATCGACGACAAATGCATAAATTATGAAGTAGTTGAAATGCGAAAGTGGCATTAGATACGAGTGTGGATGGCGGCCATCTCGTTGCAGTACTTGGCAATGTCCCCGAGGAGGGAGGAGGACTGAGAGTTGTTCCGAGTTCTCTTCGGTCTCGGGAGTTCCGCCAGAACAGATTCGTCTGATTCGGAGATGGTGGAGTTCCTGGACTCCAAGGAATGCGACTTGAATTTCTTCAAGAGAGATCGGGGTCTGAGTAGAGGGGCCGAGAGTCTTCTGGATTCCGGCAGACTGACTTTAGAGTCGGGAATACAGGCGGAATGAGAAGAGCGGTTCCGGGAGGATCGGACAGGCTCCAGACCAATGTAGATGTTGGTAATAGAATTATTGGAGGTCGTGGAGTGCTTCTTCTCCTGTTTCACGGCCTCAGCGATGAATTTCTCGGAGGAATTCGACAATCGGAAATCGGGGTTTCTGTTGAGGTTGACGAATTCTCCGAGCATGTTGACGAGGGATTCACGGAATCGTGGTTTGCCCATAGTAGCAGGTCAAAATATTCTGGAAAGAGTAGTCTCAATAACGCAAAAACAAAACTGATCTCGAGGTCACGTATTCTCTTTTTATATCAGACCGATTTCGACGGATTCATAGAAGGAACCACTTAAAACTCCGCCCACTTTCCATCTGATTCTGATGGGTGGCCAGTTTGGACACGGAGAACTCGTTTTTCGCCATCTCAGTTTCGAAGGAAATTACCAACTTAAATATAGATTAAATTCTTGTCTGCGGAAATTAGCCATTTATTTTATATCGACGGTAAAAATATATTCCTAAGGAAAAGGAACGGCATGATATGGATTATAAAAGGATAAAACACATTTGATACCTAATCCGGACTGACATGTAATTGATGTAAACAACCCACGAGGGACTGATTTGAATTCCGCACTCTGATTTTCTCACCAGTGAGCGAAGTACCCCGAACTGCACTCTAACAACTTGTCTGCTCTACTTTTATAGAGACCAGAATTGTTTTGTTGCTTGGCGCCTTGTCAATTAGTCATTCCGATTAATGATGTTGAGATTGACACATTGTAAACCATCAAAATAAAGAAAAAACATGGTTGGGCGTTTCTGTCACGAATCCCCAATGCTCCTGAGGCATGTGAACCGGAAAAAGGACATCTGATAGTTGTTTTCCCGATGACCGGTCACAAGACTTGACCTGTTATGAATCTTTGGGTAAACTTGTTTACTTGGAAAATGTCCACTTTATATCCGAATAATTCGAGAATGAACATAGATCGGTTGGAATGTACAGTCACGTGAATATTTACTCCTCTCAAGGCTACAAAAAATATCATCTTCTGAAGACTTTCTCCTTGGTCTCGGATGGAAACCTTATGATTTTGCATATTGGCTGATTTCTATCTTTTAATCAGACGTCTCATGACCGCCGGCTTTCGAAATATCGATATGAAAGATTCTGGAATTCAACTAATGCATCCCTACACATGAACACCGCGCAATTACCGAATTATCGCTGAAAAAAGTCATAACTCTTCTTGCAGTCGATTCCAGATGCTTTCTACTTCTGGTTTTTGGTCGTTTGATAGTTGGTCGACCGCCGATTGCACCTACTTTGAATTTTTCTCAAAAGATCAGCTCCATTTCTCTAACGAAATTAGAACCTTGATTTCTCGAACAGAGAACAGATTACAAATTCTTTTTTGTATCTGATTTGAACCAGGAAGCTCTGGGACGAACATGAAAGTCGAAAAAACACACTTGTCTTGAACCCATCATTTAAATGGCAAATCATTGTTAAAACTTGGTCTCAACATGAATGGTGGTCTCACTCGGTTTCGATGTTGTTTTTGACTAATTCTAAATGCTTTTTTCTATTCTTTCTAATCAAGTGGAAAACGCAGAAATAAAATACAAAAAGAAACAAAGTAGAATCCGGAAGTTAATAACTTGCATCAGAAGAAGCGAATTTATCGTTTGTGTCAAGATTAAGATTGAGGGACGTGATTTATTGGTAAAAAAAACACTAACCTAAATTTATTTGATTGCACCAGGAAATTTTTCTCCCGAGAACGTCTAAACAATCTTTTCACTTTTGGTTTATTTAAAATTGATTAAATCCGAAGCATCTCGATCATTTTCATGGAATAAACTCTCTAAATTTCTTTGGATAGTAAGCGTATTTTAGAAGTTTTAAGCAATAGTTTTACCACAAATTGGAAAATGTGAGAAACTTCCTAAAGACAACTTTTCTTGTATTGGTTTCTTGCAACTAATAACATGCTGTTTTTTATTCGTCCTATATTGGGAATAGGATAGAGGAAGTGGAGATTTCCGATCAAAACATAATTGATTTTTTAAACTTTTCACTTAGACAAT
Organism: Halicephalobus sp. NKZ332; assembly: GCA_009761265.1. Lineage (NCBI taxonomy): Eukaryota > Metazoa > Nematoda > Chromadorea > Rhabditida > Panagrolaimidae > Halicephalobus > Halicephalobus sp. NKZ332. Next base: position 32,486 of record VOSG01000001.1, on the reverse strand, counting down.
GACCACATAAAATTTTTATGGTTCTGGTGAGAAAAATGAATATTCATCTTGAACCAATTGGTGGAAATTTATTTTTGTCAATGAATTGCCTGAGAAATCCGAAAAATTTTAATCACAGTGACAATGGCTAAAGTTAACCCATTTTTCGACCTTCGGAACTGGGGTTCTGTAACTGGTCATGGTGTAAAATGAAAACAAGGGTGTAACCATCTAGGAACGTAAATTAAAATAAATGTATCTCATTCTTGGAAGGTGCAATTTATCACTTTAATTTCTCAATTCTTGCACTTGCTAAATATAGAGCAGTTTACTAATCATAAGTTCGAGAACGTTCAGCTGATGGAATCGTAAACAACTGATTTTGAAAGCAGGCTGAGTTTTCGAGACCTCCTAAGGAGGCAATTTCGTGGAAACGATTTCATAATATTTCAGAATAACAACGAGGCCAAGAATTTAATTGCAAGTGATTTCAGTGCGTCATTTCATAATCAATCACTGGTTAACTTTCGGGAGTTATCGAGAAAGAAATTTGTTTTTCTTGGCAGGGGGTCAAGTCTTTGGTGCAGGATAGTGAACCAGGGGTTTTGTGCAAAATAACGGGATCATTTTCAATTGAGAGCTCAATGGTGTTTATGATTGGTTGTCCGATCTCTGCCCGAATATGTTGTTTTCGCAAGTACCTAAATTTAGAACAATCCCGTGACGGAATGGGATTAGCTGACGTGAGAGATCCAGTTCGGAATCTTCTGGCGCCAAAGACGTCACAACTTGATTTGTATCTATTCCAAACAAAGAAAGTTGAACACGCAGGTGTTACGGGGCTTTGACAATTAATCTTCTGAAGCAACCCTTTCGTCGCAACAAAGGCCCAGAAGATGCTTTGTCGACACTCTGTACAGTACCTGCGGGGACTTTCCATTCGAAAAACAGTGTTAATTTTCCTAAGGTCGGCTGGGCGACAATGTTGTGGCGCCAATTATCGAATTAGCGATTGATCGGAAAAAACAGACATGATCCCTTTGGGGTCAAAAAATCACATGTCTTTTCGCTTTTTTAATCCCGATTGTATTTCGCCACAAGAAACTTTGTCTAATCCAAAACATGAAGTTTAAAACAAACAAATGGATACTGCTTAATCTTCCATGATACAGTAAAAGCTATTCATCATTTGCAAGCAATAAAACTTTCAAAATCATATTTAATGTGATTACTTTTCCGACACAATGCTAAAACGATCATCTGGAAATTCAACAAAGTTCGAATCTACCGGTTTTTGTTGCAGAACGTTTCCAGCATCAAGCTCGGAGATGGCAGTATCCTCACTTTCTGAGTCTTCTTTATCGAAATCTATGTTGTATTCTTATTTTCACCTATGCCAGAATTAAGAATTCGGTGTTTTCTGGTTCCACTCGGTCTACTTTAAACTGCGTAATTCCTCAGAAATTCCAGAAGTCGTAAAAACAAAAATAAAACTTTTAAATGATCAGCACATTACACTAACTTCTGAATCACGGACTCAGCTGTCGAGAAAAGCACGAGAATCATCGCAAACTGTGGATAACTCTGGGTGCGGTCGCCGTAGCGGAATAGAAATAACCAATTTTTGCGTGATCAGTGGTACAAGGTATTGATCGATAACACAAGGAAGACGAAGAGAGACATTGGATAAAAGTGCGCACATGAGAATCACGATTTTTTCTAGAAAATGTCTGAGAATCGAGAAGTTTAGACCCAAAAAATCAGACCAAAGACTTGTTACTTTTTTCATTCGTCAGCAGTCGACATGGGAAACAAAGATACGTATGATTATGATCATATTCAATCAAATTATTCTTTTCTGAAAGCAACTACATTAGTTTTGGTTTAAAAATGCAGAAAACTCACGTTGAGACTCCTTATTTATCTGTGATGGCCAGATAGAGTCGATTTGGTAATTTTGTTCATCGTCATCCCAGAATCTATAACAAGCAATAACAATGACAATATGACGAAAATGATTCTGATGTCATTGATAATGGCCTGACTTGCGAAATGTGCGAGTTGACAATTTCAAAATAAAGTGGATAATTGGAGATGATCACCTAAGCTCAAGTTCTGTCAATTTCAGTTCTAAATCCTTCTTATCAACCCAGATCACGCTGGTCAAGACAAAAGCATTTTTCCCCAATCCTTCTTTCTCGGTGCGCAATGGGAATTGTTGACATATCTTCGCGAAATCTTTGATCCTTTTTGGAATTGTCTCGGAATGAGGATGAACATCCAAGGAGTCGATTGAGTTTCCAACAATGACAGTTCTCGCTAATTCGTCAAGAGTCCAATGAGCTTCTAAGAATTGGTCCAACATAGACCATTCCCCGTGAATCATGTAGCACAACAGCAACGATTCTTCTCTTGGGAGATTCGAGTTTCTTGTTGCTTCCTCAAATAAGGCATTTGAAAAGTCCGTTCCTTCCACAACATTAATCCCGTTGGACTTCAAATAGGCAACTTCTCCAGGAACAAAGATGGGTTCTTGGATGGTCATTGAAATCATAGGAAATACAGTTCTTAAAGCATCTTGAATTGCAATAGCAACAGCAAGTTGCAAGGGTCCGGAGGCTGTCTTTGAATCGATACTCCCTACCCCATAGATTTGGATCTGGACAATCTTCCCTGACTTGTTGGATTTTGAAAGAGCTTCCAGGATCTGAGATCTAAAGTAATCCTTTGAGAAATTAATCAAGAAAGTAATTTACTTGTAATCATCAGAGAACTGGATGGCCCAATTGACTACTTCTCCAACTTGGCTTTCGCTCACATCTGCCCTGCCACTATCATCATTGAGGTTTTTTAGTTTTCCCGCTTTTTTGCTTTTGTTCTTTCTGCTCCAATTCAACTTAAATCCATCTTCTTCCATCTGAACACAAATCAAATCACAAGAAACAAATTTAAACAGATAGAAACATGGGATGAAACCCAAATACACAAAATCGTCTAAAGGATTAATTTCACCGGAAAAATTCTCATCGAACAAATTATGGGTTTTTTGAGTAAGCTGGTTGAGAAATAGAGTTCAGTGGTGGACGAGCGTCAGGTTTTAACGAATGGAACTTGGCAGGTTGAGTAGCCGCAAAGACGCTGAAATCGCTTTCATCATTCAAGGAAATGAAAATTAAACCAAACTCTTCAAGTTTCACTTTCTTTGCATTTGGAGTCTTTCGAATCGGAATTCCGGGTTCGGAGATTTTCCGGCGTTCTTGTAAATCCTGATCGGACAAGTCCGCAAGACACCAGGGATGGTTATTAATACGATTAATGGTACCTCTCTTAGCGATATCTTCACAGAGGATCAATTTCAACAAGGACAGCTCTGTGTTGTCCATTCTGCACCACGGACGTCTCACCAAGTCACCGTCTCTCTTAACATAAGCTGCATATTGTTCACACTCTAGCACAGGTGCATCCCAAGGAAGTTCCCCCACAAGCATCGTAACAAGGACAACTCCGGCAGACCAGATGTCAACAGGTTCTCCTCTGAAACAAGACGGTTACCAACACCTATATCTGGGAGACAAAACACAAACCTGTAGTCTCCATCCAGCACTTCAGGAGCTGCGTAGGGGAGAGTTCCGCATTTCGTCGTCAACAGCCGCTCAGATCCATTGTGCTTGAATATAGTCGCCATCCCAAAGTCACTGATTTTCAGGACATCTAAATCTCCTATGTAAAACTGATAAAAACTCACACCTACTGTTTTCATCTAACAACAGGTTTTCTGGTTTGATATCTCTGTGAGCAATTCCGTTGGAATGTAAGTACTGTAATCCATCCAGAATTTGACGAAAGTAATCCTGGGCTCTGACTGGCTCTATTCCGACGTCGGGTTCTAAAACCAATTTTATATGAAACCCACAAAGTATCTTACCGATTTGGTCAAAGAGTTCTCCGCCGCCGGCATATTCGAGATAGAATTCGATCATCTCATTACCTACAGTCCTCATCGAAATGTACTTCAGGATATTCTTATGTTTATTGACAGCTCGCTGAAGAAGAGCTTCTTTCTTGACCTGCTTCACCGCTTCATTGTCCATTCCCCGAAGACTGATGCGCTTGACAGCAACGGCGATCGACGGATCGTTGCGATCTACGGCGAGAACAACCTCACCGAAAGTTCCTGAGAAATTTTTAGGTATAGTTCCAAAACTCGCAACCCACCCTCTCCAAGGACACGGATCACTTCTAGTTGGTCTAACTGGGGAGCTGCATTGCGTTGACTTTGTTTCTGCTGCACCTTCTCCAAGCACTGTTTCGAACGAGCGGCTTTGAGAATTTTCCGTTGACCAGTCACACAAATCTCCCTTCGAGAGGAAGGTTCTTCGTCGATAACATTCATACTTTGTTAGGAAAATAAAATGTACAGGTAAAATGACAACAAGAAACGAGAATCTAAAGGAGAAGAAGATCAAAAGAGCGGGGGCGAAAAGTTTTGCAAATTCGTAGTGGGACAAAAAATCCGCACTGAATTAGACGAATTACTGGACAGTTTAGTCACACCTAGCTTTATCCAAAGAACGATTTCCCGTCATTCTCAAGAACCTCATTCAGAACCTCTGTTACACTTTCCCTAAGTAAAAATCTATCACAATTCTCTTTTACTGTTTGTTCGTCACCAGATCTGTACTTTCCTGTCTTGACTAGGACCGCTTTGAATCCCAAAGACAAGGCTCCAACGATGTCGTCTCTAACGTCATCTCCGATCATCACAGTCTTTTCGGGAGCAAACTCCTGTTCGAGTGTTTTTAGAGCACCATGATAGAATTCCGATTCGGGTTTCCCGACCACGGTTGCCTGAAATTATCTGTCAACTCCATTGAAACTAAAGCTAATTTACTTTTTTCCCAGTTACATATTCCAGGGCGACTACAAATGGTCCAGGGCCCAAAGCTAGTCCATCTTTTCTTTGATAATACCGTCCCTTATGGATCCCAATTAGCTGACTATCCTTGTTTGAATGGAGTAAATTGAAGGCTTTATTCATTCTTTCGTATGAAAACTGACTAGGAGCTAACCCGATGACAACGGTATTCGGATCTGTTGTGTCAACCCCATCAAATTCTTCCATTGCTTCTGGCTCGAGCATCAACATTGGTCTCAACTTTCTTTCCTCGATAAGTCTTCTTGCAGCCGTTAGAGAAGTGAAAACAGATTCCTTCTGAACAAAGTCAAATCCAGTTCTGCGAAGCCTAGCCAACAAATTCGGAACGGATTCTTTTGTAGTGTTTGTCACAAATTTCACAGCAAAGTTAGAATTCGATAGCAGTCTTCTGAGAATATCCGAAGCCCCGGGGATTGCCACTTCGTCAATGAACAGAGTCCCCGAAAGGTCAATGAGGACAGCGAATGAGGGTGGCATCTGAAATCTAACCAGGTTTGGTTAAAAGAACGAGGGAGATAAGGATAGATTCAAACTAATGAACATCTCGAGGAAGTTAATCACACCTTTTACAAAACCGGCAAACTGTAAAAGAGCAAGCACAAGTAGTAAACAACGTGGTAACTAAACAATCACAGAAAATAATTTTAATTCATATCAACGTCCCTTTGCCCAGATTCCTCTTCAATGGTCGGCAGAATGTCTTCCCTGTATTCCTGGATTATCTCAGCAGCTCGTTTGGTGCAAACAAGACCGTGCTTCTCCAACCATCCATGAGAATCAGGACAGATAATTTTGGAGAGGGCTTTCTTCAATTGAACGAACATCCTCTTGAACTCGAGACCGTCTCCCTTGGATCGACGGAAATCAATCAGGACTTTCCGTATGTTATCCTCATGCATCTCATAGACAGTGGCCACGAGACACAGATCTTGGTTTTTTTTCGGTATCAGGAACACTTGATGGCTGCTAACCATTTTAAATTCGCAATCACAAAATTCAGCTGCCTTTTCGATGTTCTTCAAGGCTTCTGGAACAGACACCAGGACGAAGAACCGAGTCATTCGACGAACAAGTGTCGCTGGGGAATTCTGCAACGTTTCTACTTTACGATCAAATTATGTAACCAGAAATATACCGCATAAGCTCCAACTTGGGAAGCACCTGTTGGTTGAGACAAGAGATCGTAGTGAACAGGCTGTGAGATACAGCTAATCGGTAGACGAGCTTTATCTATGTTCATGAGCCTGGAAAAACCCATTATAACTGAAAATAAGCAGTAAAACACTAACAAGACACTTTCTTGATCTCTAAGAGACTTCATCGAGTGGAGCTGAGCAGGTTGGGATGACGCCACGACACTGAAACTGCTTCTGTTATTCAAAGTCCTTAATTAAAACGAACCCCTCGAGCTTCATCTTCTTCGCGTTCGAAGCCTTTCTGACTGGAACTCCGGTTTCATAGATCTTCCGACGTCCCTCCAGGTTTTGGTTGGATAAGTCCGCGACATACCAGGGGTGTTTCTTGATACGGGTGATATTCCCTCGCTTATTTACATCTTCACAAAGGATCAGTCTCAGCAAAGACAACTCCATATTATCCATCCTACACCATGGCCGCCTGTCAATGTCGCCGTCTCTTCTGATAAATGATGCATACTGTTCACAATCAAGAGTCGGAGCATCCCAAGGAAGCTCTCCAACAAGCATTGTGACGAGAACGACTCCAGCTGACCAGACATCGATGGGTTCGGCTCTAGAAATCCAGTATTATCAAAACATATATCGAGGAGGCAAATTACAAACCTGTAATGTCCTTTCAGCACTTCAGGAGCAGCGTAGGGAAGAGTTCCACATTTGGTTGTCAATACTCGCTCAGATCCATTATGTCGGAACACAGTGGCCATTCCAAAATCGCTGATTTTCAAGACATCTGAAGTCCATGGTGCAACGATATAAAATAAACAAGTTGAACTCACGATTTCTGTCCAGCAAGAGATTCTCTGGCTTGATGTCCCTATGAGCAATACCATTGGAGTGTATGTATTGCAATCCATTCAAAATTTGACGAAAGTAGCACTGAGCTCTGATCGGCTCCATTCCCACATCGGGTTCTGGAAACGGCTTTTATATATAAAACTTGTGGAATATCCCACCGATCTGGTCGAAAAGTTCTCCGCCACCGGCATACTCGAGGTATAGTTCAATCATCTCGTCACCTATGGTCCTCATCGAAATGTACTTGAGAACATTCTTGTGTTTGTTGACGGCTCGTTGGAGAAGAGCCTCTTTCCTGACCTGCTTCGCCGTCTCACTGTCCATTCCCCGAAGACTGATGCGCTTGACAGCGGCAGCAATCGACGGATCATTGCGATCCACGGCGAGAACAACCTCGCCGAAAGCTCCTGAGACATATTTAGCAATAATCCCAAAACTCGCAACCTACCCTCTCCAAGAACACGGATCACGTCCAGCTGATCGAAATGGATAGTCACTGTCCGTCCATTGCTGATAGTTTGCTCGCTGTTTCTCTGTTGTTCCTTCTTCTCCAGTCCGTTCTTTGAATGAGAAGCTTTAAGGATCTTCCGTTGACTGGTTCCAGCATTTTCCTTTTGGGAGGATGATTCTTCATCCACCAGATCCATAATGATTGTGCTGAAGAAAGAATATACCACAGACAAAGTAATGGCAGAGAAACGAGGAATTGGAAGGAAATTTAAAATGTCTAGTCTATTTGTGCAACTTGCAAATGAAAATTCGCGCCCTTGGAAATTCGTGGTGAGAACGGAGATCGAATATGGAGGCTCATATTAATTTTAATAAGCTACATCGCCCTTTATAAATAAAAATAAACAAATAGAAAGATCGAACACAGCAACCAGCCAATAACGGTAATTCTGTCCCTGAGTATCAGGTTGCTTTTCACGGGTTTCTTATTTTTGCTTGAACAATTTATTTAGAAACAGGGAAATTAACTCGTAGAACAACAATAAAGTTAGGAAACAGAGTCAAGCTCGACTTTAAGCTCTTGGGATCTAGATTTCATGGATAAAGCATCGTTGGTTTTCTTTCTTCATCTTCTGGTAACAAGCCCGCGTTTGTGTTCTAAACATGGTTGATGAAATCAATGGATAAGGTCGGAAACTTACGAAAATAAGAGTGAGATCGGAGGAAGCAGCTGTGCAGAGCGGTGTCCTCGAAGGAGAGGATGGCATCGCTTTCTTCTTCATGTAACGGTGTACTAACCCGACAGTGAAGATGATAATAGAGAGAACAAGGAATGTAGCTCCGCAAGCGGTAAGAATGGTCATGGAGTGCCCAAAATAATTTACCTCCTTGAAGACGATAGAGACGTTAGTCTTGGATGCCCTCGGAAAGAGAGACGAAGTGTTGCAGACCTTATCGATAACGGTCCTGCATTCGGCTCTGGCAGGATCGAGGAGAGATTCGATCGTGCACTGGCACATTCTCTCTTCGCAAACTAGGGGCTCCTTCGTCGATAGACAGGAGTTGAACTCCAGAATGCAGATGTCGAATCTGGTTTGATTGGCGCATTTGTCTTTTTCTGGAGCCGGTGTTGTCGTTGTTGTTGTGGTTGTGGTTGTTGTTGTGGTTGTTGTGGTTGTCGTCATGGACTTCTTGGGTGCACTGTGAGCGAAACCTCCGAAGAGTTGCACGGCGAAACAGAAGGTCTCCACCGTACCTTTGCATTCAGGGAACTTACTCCGAGCGGCTTGTTGAAGAAGACATTCACAGAACGGCACATCACAAGCCTCTTGAGTGTTCTCCCCCTCATAGCAATCGTCGTGGACCTTGCAGCATTCATTTACACTGACTGAAAAAGCATTGGGTTTCAGATGGAAAGAAGAGAGGAACTCACCTCCGACGTCGTAGCAGGTCTGATTGGCGCTCTTGTAAGATAGGCTTTTGTCCCAATCCATCGCCCCACAAACCCAATCCTCTGCTGGCATGAAGTTGGTTGATTCCACAACATCGAGGAGAAAATAGAAGAAGAAAATGCAGGAAAAGAGTTTCAATAAGTGTTTGCAAGTCATCTTAAATATCACGTATCAGACTGAATCACCGGAAGATCGAAAAGAGGAAGTGAGCACTAGTCGATTACAGTAACCGAAGGCTAGAGTCCTCGAATGATAGAATCCACTTACTATCCGTGAGAGTATTGAAGTTCCGAGTCAGTGAGTGATCCAAGTTCCGGAAGCAGGTCTGGGATTAGCCTGGCCTCCTCCGACCTATAAATCCGTCATGAGAGTCTTCCGAGAACGTGGTTTGTTATTCTCGTTTTTTTCGTTCGGATTGCAAAAGAATTTGGCACGAGTTGAGACTCGGACGTCACAGACAGGAGTCGACACGTGTCGGCCAAAAGAGTTCATTTCAGTCAAAATGATCTTTCGGAAAACTAACACCGCGAGATTTTGTGCTTTGAAATTAAAAACACCTAAGAAGTTGTCATTCTCGAGAGCTACAGTAATCAAAAGTGAGTGTACTGTGGTCTAAATTTCAGTAACCCAAAATGTAAACAAGACCGGGTTCGAAACTCCCCCATAAAACAACAGCTGATGGATCCCCACGTGGGTAAAGGTTTCGACAACCTTCGTCATTATGTCGGTGGAGGAACGACAACAGATTTGAAGAGAGCCCAATTTCGCTATTTATGCGAAACGGTCTTTACAACGAAAAGAACGATCCTGAATTTTACATCATAAAGAAACTGTTATATCCGCTTGTCCGTAAAGAAACATAGTCTTGACAAAAACAAGAGACATTTCCAGAAAATGAAAACAAAAATTTTCCGGTTTATCAAGGAATATTTATATTAGAAAAAGATCAGTTCAGCTACGATGAGGCGTAGCTGGACTCTGAATAATCTCCTTTGCAAAGGCGTGATAAGTTACATCCGGAAACTGCAAGGGACGCGAACCTCAGGTTAAGGATTACCTAGGATTAGAACACCAGGAATTTGTGCTCGATAAAAGGATCACCCGATTCGAATTCTCGCCGATCGGGAAAGACGGTTTCGAAATGAATGAATGAATTCAAGGCCAGACCCTCGTCATAAAAAGAGGTACGTTACTATCAAACAAGTAGTCCTCTTCGATGAATCAGAAACAAAATGACCTGCAAGGAAAAAACTTGAGTGATTCTTGGCCAGTGCCTCCTCATCGTTCGAGTTTGTGGGGTGACCTTTTTTCCTTGGGCTAGGGCTGTCATTTACTCGTCATTTTAAAAAAAAGCGATCAGGCGAGACAAATTTCCTGTTCTAGAACAGAGGGAAAACCACAAATCCCAGCGAACTCGGAGAACATCCATCTTCAAGACACGAGATCAACAACTGACTGCCTGGAGATTTCGAGGTGGAATTCAGGATTACCGACGAAGTGTCCCAGTTCGACAGTACAACATGGGCCTTTAAAAGATGAGTCTGAAGTCGAATAATTGTGACGATACAATTGTTGAACGAACTTACAAAGACTATGCTTCACCACAAGATAACAATTGATGATGTATAATAATCAACTATTGTTTTACTTTAGTAACTGTGATATAGATTTTTGAAAACTCGATGGTTTTTATTTCTATTGTGGAAACTCATGTTGAATTCACACCAGCATCTTACTTTTCTATTATTTGTTGTAATTATTTTCCACTTTATTCTTTAGAGCTTTTTAACAATATCCATTACAAGATTGCCACAAAACAACACGATATTATTTAATGGTCTATTCTTGATACAGCGATATAACCCTAATGTCAGATGACTTTCAATGTGACATGTGATTATGGATTAGGAAAGTCTTAATGTGACCAGTCATCGAGATGTGAATTAAACTCTGATAAAGATCTTCATATTCCTTTGTGCTCGACTTCATGAAAATATAATATTATCCTGTAAAATAAAATATATTTATTAGTTATGTTCGAGATTTAAAATTAAGTCTAACTCATCTGGGTCGATAAACTATCATTCTATTAGGAAACAATAGATACTTTGTTGTTTTTTCTTCTCCCCAGCTTCCACAAAACTTCTGTGATATGGATTTGTGCATGTTACGATCACATAGTCATATCAGTACGTTCTGAGTTGAAATGCAGATATCTTGTTTTTATCCGAAAAGCCCAATGTTAATTTCTACTTCCATCAATGAGGATTGTAATCTTCGACTAAAGTAGGCGGACTCACATTTGAACACTTGTCAACCCCTAGAATAACAACATTAACATGAAACCTGAACTTTTATATGGATATGTCAAAGTTATTCCTGTCATCTGCAGAAAGAAACGCTTTCTTGTTCGGAGAAATATAACTATCACCGATATCCACATCATCAGGACAGAATTCGCTGGTGAAAAACTTTTTTGGTTTTTATTCCGAGAATTTATCATATGACGAAGCATTGAACACTCACTTCAAATTTACAAAGAAAGATCACGTACGATGACTGATTTAAAAATGTCAGTCTCAGTCTACGTATTCAAAATTGAGTAAGTACATCATTTTGGAGTCACTAATAAAGAAATTTTAGAGGAGTATTCGTTAATACAAGCAAGGTTCTGAATCAGAAATAAAATTCATATATGAACGCTATTCAAATAATTATTACTCAAAGTTTAGCTAAAATATAATGAATGAAATAAACGAAGAGAAGAACAGTTGATCGGGAAGTAAAGTTCATATATCGAATGATAGTGGGGAGCGCGATCAGTCCGAGCAAGCATATCGAGATGTGCCGTTCCCGAACAGAAATCCTCTCGATAATCTTAACTTTGTCTAGAACGCATGTTCCGTTTTATTCATTTTCGTCAATAAATAGATACATTAGTATTCAACCAGACATGTACAGGGATCAACCGTAGACTTCCAATTGGGAGGAAGGTAATTTTTTCTAATAAGTTGGGCGGTGAAGAATGCAGAAAGACAGGCGAGGACCGTCACCGGAAGAGATCCAGCGAGGAACCAGAATCCCAACCCGAGAGACTCATTTTTGTTTGCTGAAACCAACTTTTGATGAGTTTGTTAGGGACTAGAAACCTACAAATAACAACAGCAGCCACGATACAAGAACCCAGGATGATTCCGAAACTGAACATTGGAACCACAGCGGCTCTGTACATCCACAAACAAGACTGAGTTGGATAGCCACAGAATGTATAGAAGATGAACATAAATGTGATCCCTTGGATAACCAGAGCAATTACCACGGAAATCAAAACCCCCTGTGAAATGCAGTTGGAGACGGATTCATGGCCATTACACCAGACTGAAAGAAAGTAGCATTAGAACTATTATGGACGATTATGTTATCACTTACTATTGTCGGAAATGGAATAAGCAGCGAGACATATTGCTGTGACGAGCAAGAAAGCGAAAAGAGCTCTGAGTAATCCAATCAGCTGGATTGTCCCTTGATCCACTCTCCGCATCTTAAGAAATCTTATTCTTTGACAGGCTTTCGATGAAATTGAACTCTTCCCGAAATTGTTCCATTATGATTCACCAATCAATGATCAAATAAAACCCACAATAACATTCCCCTTGACGTCACCTTTTGCTTTTTCTCAGAACAACGAGATCAAAAGAGCTGTTCGAGTTTATTAGCTGCATTCCAATATGGAAACAATAAAAAATTTCCTCGTGGTGCTTTGTTTATCACTATAGAGTTTGCAGAAAAAGCGGCATTTCCCGTTTTGGAACCCAAAGACCGGATGTCGGACCCTGCCGTCCCCTGAGGCTCTTGTTTTTGCTTACGAGGAAATCATCTGGGAGGACACGGAATACTGTAATCACCGAGGCACAACATGAGTCAAGTTGCCAAACTGGGAAATTGTTTTTATGTTTTTTTGAACTCAAAAAGGAGAAGGAATGAATGGTATTTGTGATATCGAAATGCTAGTAAAGTCTATTTAAAATTGAAGTTGCTGTTCTTTAAGGAAGAAAGTCCACCTGACCACATTCTGAAAAAGAAGTTCAATTTTTACCCGAGAACCACAAGACGGATTATTCATTTTTTGTTTTCAATCTCGATTAAAATTGTAGTTTAATTGCTTTATTTCCTCGGAGCTACCGGGGGTTGAAGTAAACACACGCATAAAGTAACACAAAATAACTCAATTTTGCTTGGAAATCTGATTGAATTAAACAGCAGAACGTGAGATTCATGCAGTGTTTTCCGGATGAAATTGGAATTCTTCTATTGAAACGTGGTCATCGTTGGTGTTTTTACGCCAAAGAGAAGATATCATGGAAACTTCTACCCGGTTAGTGCCCGGACGTGGACAAATTTTGTATCTTCAATTAAAGAATACTAGAGGCCACAGCATTGTTCTCCTTTTGAAAATCCCTGAATGTGTTCCAGAGACAAAAATCTTGTGCACAGACCATACCGAGAAGCGACAGAAACTCCACAAATTCCGGGCTAATTAGGCTTCTACGAAATCATTCTCATTCAACTTTCCTCGGATTAGATGACCTCAAAGTTGCACCTTAAAGGAAACTACTGTCGTCTAATTGCGTGATTCATAAACGGCAAAAGTCCACCTCGACCTTTTAATTGCTGGAAAAGTACAAATTCCAAACCTTTACTCGGAATCTGGGATTTTGCAAAATTCCGAACTTCCAATTCCGATTATCTTCATCGAATTTTCGGTCAGACATTAGACACAGGAGAGAAATCTTCTGGGATTGAGTCGGCACCTGAAAAAGATTAAGTTTTTTCAAACTATGAACCTCTGCTTCTCCTCAGGGGTTTCAGATAATTACTTTATACTGTAGTTTCTAGACCAAAAAAGTTGAGCACGTTGATAAAAACCTCAAATATAATTCTGGGAATGACCGGATCGAGGAAGTTAACAGAACAGACTTGTCTGCTCTACCTTAATCCTAAAGCAAAAAGTAGTCGCTTAATTCTGAGATAATAAGCTGGCTGGAATTTATCACTGCTTGAAAAAATTCGAAAATAAACATCCATCTTCCTGTATCCACTGAATATGAAAACAATGCAGGAAAAAACATTCAACTATCGTCGAAACTGTATTGGGAAAAACGAAACTACTTTTCTTGCTGGGATCAAAGTTCAACAATCGCATCTGTTCTTTCAGTATTTTTGTCATAATGTTTCTGAGAGAATCTAAGAATCGCAAAATCAGTACAAGTTCTCTGAAACACACCCACGTTAAATTTGATCCTGTTTTCCGAAAATAACAACAACCTCGTGTACAACTACGAATTTCGAAACATTGTGTGGGTCTCATCTGTAATCCCTGGTCTTGTCCACAAGTCGGACTGGGCTCGCGACTTTACGAGGACCCCCTGATCTCTGTTAGTCCGACCCCTATCTCGTACTTTTGTTTTCGCCACGAGAGAAAACAAAGAGATCAGCTGGTAATTTTAATAATATTTACCAGCTCGTCCCTTGATCCGGTGGACACCCCCGCTGGCCCCGTTTATGATCTCTTCTGCTCTCTGGACGATGTGGACTACATGTGCTCCCTGTTTGTGACGGTGCAGCTTACAAACCAAGGAAAGTCTCGGATGTAATCTCTTTCCGGATTCGTGTCCGGTTTTTCCTTCGGATTCCAATCCCGTGTTCCGTGTCCTTGCTTTCCACAGCTTTGGCTACTCAAAACTTCCCGGCCACCTCGATTCCCAGAAATAAAGTTGTACCATCGAGAGAATGTCCACAAAATGTCCAGATAATGCTCTTTTTTTGGATTAGCAAACAGTAAACACCACGTGAAACAAAACTAATAACGCTTCCAGGAGACGTTGGAAAACAGAAAACAAGATTCAGAGTCATCCTCGAACGGCTTGTTTTCATTAGATCTTGTGCCCGGTCTTTGACTTCGTTCATGACTCAATTTACTCAATGAGGAATTAAAAAGTAAACAGTCCCCCAATCTCATTTTGAAAGTCTTGCAAAGCCTTTATTTAATGAAGCGAAATTTACAAAACCTCGTGAACGGCCTTTTATAGTCAATCCAGGCATTGGGAATCCCGGGCATTTTCTTTCATCTGGTCTTCTAGTCTATAAATGCCGACTAAATCTCAAATATCTTCAATTTTTACATGTTGGATTTTAAAATAAACAAAACACCGGAAGCCTCACACTAATCTTGGATTTTGAAAAGTACTTTCGGACGTCAAATCCGAATTTTTGTAGAGAGGTCACGCTCGGACAAACCGTTTCCAAACCTCTGGGAATTAGTGGAAGGGGTATTAGAAGTCTTAGAAACTCCAAATCAGGTTTGAAAGATAAACAGATGTTTCATCAGAAAGAAAAACCAATATGCATTCGAGTAGTCAGATGTTTTGTCTACAAATTAAGGATTCCAAAGGCTTACGTATTTTCCAGAGATGTTGTACATTCCTAATCTGATTGAGCATTTTGGGCTAAAAATAAAAGCGAAGTTTTGGACCGATCATGTTATGTGGGATAAAAACGCTGTTTTTAGAAATATAAGAACGTTCTTTGTTGACAGGTCTAATCCCCCAAATAATTTCTTAGTGGTATTAATTTCTGCTTTCTTGGCTCGATTCAAAAGTGTGTCCAAATCCACAAGAGAGTCGTTGTTGATGTATCGGCGACAAGTCAACACTTTTTATCGTGGCCAAAATACCAATCTAAATTCGGCTATTGATTTTTCCGCAGTTTTGATTAGACGTTTGATAACCAAATTTGGTGCAAGCAGTACCGTCATAGGCAATTCGTCCAATTAGGAGTGAGTGGCGAAAATAATTTCCATAAACATTTTTATTAAATTAGGGTTTTTTGCTCCATAATGTATTTGACGAAGAGAACAACACGATTTGGCTATCCTTGTTTCTGATGTTTCGTGAGCAAAAATTCTTTCGCTGTTTATTAGTTACTGTTGGTTATTATTGTGGGAATTCCCAATTAGGAATAAACAAAATGACCCCAGAAAATACAAAGTTGGAATCACATGCTAGTTTTTTGCTCATTAAAATAATAATACATTTTACGTAATTCTTCTGTCTTGTCACGTTTTTCGAACTTCCAAAATTAACTTTTTGGAAAAACAATGCATGGGGAAAATTATGCTTTCCATGGAAATCGTAAAAGGAGCTAAAATTAGGAAAGTGCGAGTTAATGTGGATTTCGGTGTCAGTTTGTCCTTTGTTGTTTTCAACACTTGCGGAAACTGATTGGGGTACAAATTTCCTAGAATTGTAAGCACCCACTGGTAAATAACGGAAAATTTCCCAGGGACCGAAATTCTGTGGCTGTATCCGGGAACCAAATTTCAGACCACCCGTAGGAATTGACTGATAGGTCTTATCAAGTGTGTTAAATCTTCGAAGAATAAAAGGCCTCATGAAAACACCTGGGCCTGTTAATTGACCTCGTTAACAATCCTCTTAGACGTTTCTATTATCTGATAGGTAGACGATAAAGCAACAGCTCCATCCTACACTACGGGGAAAATCATCAATTCCCTCAGGCATCGTTAAAATTTCCACTTTCTTGTTTGCTTCCAGGCGTCTCAACTGAAGTTGTTTTGATTCCGAATGATCTAATTTAGGGATTTTTTGAGAAACAAACAACATACTGAAACAGCGAAACGGGCACAGTGACCCTATTCGCTCGAGTGCTTCTTTATTCAATTTCTGGGGATCCTGATCAGCTGTGACCGCTGTCAGCCACGTGGTTTTTTAATGAAAAGGTTAATGAACTTGCGGGGGCGAGTACTGGTTGATACCCTGAAGGACGTATCCTTTTGCAAACCTTTTTATAAAACTGTTTATCCTGCACGAAACCAGTTGTTCGATTGGGTGGTACCGTACATGACAGTCCAGGTTGGAACGCAAGGCAGTGCCTTCACTCCAACTGGACTCGCAGTACTCTCCTACCCACGGTTTATGTTTTTATTTTCTCCTCTGCCCTTTGAATCTATTGTTTTTGTGTAAATAGCGAGCCAGATTAATTATGAATGACCCAACTTCCTCGAGCTTGTCATGAAAAGAGATATTCGAAGAAGCAGAGATTGGAAGCCCCGCCTCCTCTGGACTCCACCGTTCGAAATCTGCAAGTCCGGACTTGGCAGGAATCTCAAAGGCGGAGCCGAGGAATAAAATAAAAGCTAATCAAAATGTTTTACAACTTCATTTTTGACTGTCTTTGTTGGCCTCCGTAATCCCGACCCGTACCCCCGAGACCCCCTGTGTAAAGCCCTGGGAGTCGGGGACCCTTTTGAAAATCCTTATCACTCCAGCCATCGTGAAAGGAGTGTAAGTGCAGAAATCGGTCGGCAGTTGATCAAAGCCATTTGCGAGGAGAGAACACATAAAGTTGTTTACGCGTTAACTTTTTTCTTTATTCATTCTGAGGTTTCCAGATTTCCAGACTTGAGCGACCGTCAGTCACAGATGCATTCCAGTGTCCCATCCACGTCCTCCACTACCTGCCCTTCAGTGTCCTCCAGAATCACTCTGACCATCAGCACATTAGTCATTCTGCTTACTGTGGCTTCTGTGACAGAAGGAACCAGACTTTGTGGGAGGCCGCTGATGCACAGAATCTACAAAATTTGCGATGCCACCTCGACACTGCGATGTGCCGAGTTGGACGAGGAAGAATCCATCACTTCTCACGACGGTAAAGGTAGGTGTTTTCGAATTCGAAAACAGTGTTTGATTTCTCGATCCCGCTCGCGCCCTCTCAAGGCCACAATATTGTCGTCACTACGCGACTCTATCTCCCCCTGAATTCCGCATGGTGAGGATCACACGTTTTTGTGCTCTCTCCAAACAAAGCGGGAGATAAGAGACAATTACTTGACTCTTCGGCACACCTTTCAGAACGCATAATTAGGCAATTTGATTGACTTGTTGACAAAGCGGGTCCGGATCGGCGAAAACACAATGTTCCGCAATTCGCAACATCTTCCGGTTCTTTACACAAACAGCCTTTCCGGAAGCGGATGTTGTTCCTCTGCTTTGATTGATCTTTATTTCAATTGACTGAGTGCCAAATTGGATAAATTGGATTCAATCGTCGTCCAGATAAGAGTTCATTTCTTATGGGACTTTGCACTCTCAGACTGTGTAAAAACTGACCTTCAGCACTGATAACCTTCAAGGTTGTTGTGGAAGAATAGGTTTAACCTTTACTCACGTACTTTGATTTCCACTTAATTACGCAGACCCATGGATCTAATTTAAAAATGCGAATTAGTTTTTTAATTTGATACGAACTACAACTTCCAATCGATATTATTTTTTCAACGTTATCTAAGCAAGATGCTTTCAGATCTCTATAAGATTTGCTGCAGTGATGGGTGCGACGACACGAAAATCGAGAGATACTGCTGTGTGGACCAGGCTACGAAAGGATCTCCCTTCCGGCCAGCCGTGAAACCTCATTCAAAACGCCATCACAGAATTCATAATGTCCTTCCCGTTGATTTCAAGAACACCGCTTATGATCTCGTTGGCTACTAACCGTAGAGTCCACCAGTTAGAACTCCAGAGCCTCACCTTATCACATACCAGTTGCACAAAAGTAATTTGTTCATTGTTTCCAAGCTTTCAAGTTGTCACAATTTTGTCCTTTTTTGTCTGTTAATTTTGCGACAAGACATAAAATGGAAAATATCTAAACTTGGACATAGAAGTAGGGAAGAGAATTTCAGAATATTGACTGAACTCTCGGATCTCAAAAGAGATCCACAAAACGGGGTTTGAAGGAAAGAAATTTGAATAAGGATTCGAGTACTCGAAAAGACTGAGCTTGGTTTCATTCCTTGGTCGTTCGAATAATGAAAAAGACTTTTGTTTTCTGGTGTGATCGATATTCGCAGATGGTTCCACAGTCGAAATGGATTTCTGAACTCGTAGAGCTGGATTCGGCGAGTATGACAGCAGCCGTGATCGGAGAGAAATTCGAACTCGAGATCATGAAGAATTCAACGACGACTGACTGTATCGTTGATAGTCTATTCGGAGTAGATGATCAAGTTGTGTGAGCTCAGTCTACCATCGGAGCAGCTGAGAGCTTAGTTTTCAGGTTTCATGTTCATTGGAAGTTCTTGAATCATTGGCTACCGACCTTGCCTGGGTTCAGGTACATTCGACTTCGATTGTCGACAACAGCTATTGTACTTCTCCTCGAAATTGTATATTACAAGAAGATCACCAATTTGGAGCCGTTGATGGAATTAGTGGATTATGCTGCCCAAAGCAATGCATGTAGGCTTCTAAACTTCCTTATCGAAGGCTACTTCGAGGAAATGCCTCAGAACTACCTTTTCTGGTGCTGGAGAATCGCGAGGAAGGACCGTCTGAAATGTGAAATGAGGTTGAAACAGCTCGTCGGAGAAAATATTCATTGGATGCTCCAGGACGGGATCGATGGAGTGGAGTCCTTTCTGACAGCCTCCGTCAAAGACATTCTGGATATTGCTCGAGATGATCAGGTCGATTGGCAGTCTGGGAAGATTCTGACGGAAGTCCTGCTTTCTTGGTGTCGGATCAATGGGAGAATAGCCAAGGATTATTGTAAGGAACTTTTTTCCACCATCAGGTTCAAGACCATGAGTGAGGTGAGTGGATTTCGACAGAGATGACGTATCTATGGAAAGATTACAGCGTCGAGAATGCCTCACTATCTTCTGTGAAACCTTCATTGAGATGGGAATGGACGAATCAGATGTAGTTGAAAAGACCACAGTCTACAGCTCAATGAAGCCACGTGTGCCCCACCAGGTGCTTCTTTATCTCGGGGGATGGGGTGCCAAAAAAGGATCTTCTGCTGTTTTATTCTACGACAAATATACCAACCACTGGGCTGGGGTTCCAGTTATGGAGTTGCCGATGAAGATGGCCTATCATCGAGTCCTTCAGATCGGACAGGTTAGTTTACGTTTCTTTATCTCGGGAGTAATTAGAGGTTCTAGTACTTGTACTGCTTCGGAGGCTATGACTTTGCCTCATTTAAGACAGAAGTATGGAGATTTGATTTTGAGAAACTTGTCTGGGAATGGAAAAGTGTTTTACCTGATGATCGGTAGGTTTCTGAATCTTATTTTCGGTAAATTCTTCTTTTCAGAGGCTACTTTGCCGCTGTAACTTTCAAGTCCAAAGTTTATCTCTTTGGAGGTTATGATTTCACTGGAAGACTCTCGACGAATATTCTCTATGATCCAGAGAGGAACAGATGGGAACCGCTTCCTTTTTTGACTGTTGGACGATCGGATACTGCGGCTACTGTGTATAGAGGACGAATTCTAGTGTCTGGAGGATTCGACGGAGAGAGGACTTTGAACAGAGTTGATGTATTCGATCCAAAGAAGCCTGAAGAAGGATGGACGGAATTTGTTCCACTGAGAGACCGACGATCAGCCCACTGCTTGGTGGTCTTCAGAGGAGTTCTCTACGCTCTCGGAGGGTTCCAGCACGGAAGCAGCACCAGTTCCTGCGAGTACTTTGATAATGTCAGCAATGAGTGGAGAACTGCTCCGAGTATGAACTGCGAGCGATCGACTTTTGCTGCTGCCATCTTCAACGATGCCATCTACGTCATCGGAGGACACACTGCAAATGTGTCTACTGCATTAGTCGAGAAATTCGATGGAACACAATGGAGAATCGACCACTCTCTTCCGAAACCGATGGCTGCAGGCGCTGTGGTTCACGTCCAGAATCCGAAGAATATGGCCGTGTTGTTGCAGAGGAGCGCGGAATGGTAGAAGTAGATAGATTTGTATTGGGTATTTCAAGTGATAAAATTTGTATTTGACCTAAAAGCGGAATGATTTATTTTTAACAAAATAGGTACCAGAAAAATCAGATTTCTCACAACCAAATCAAAAATTAGCAATCGATAATAACTGGATGAATCAACAGCACATTCTGTCGGAATAGTCAACGGGTTTTTTCTTAAAGCACTTGTTCCAGTCGTCCGACGTCGGTCTATTTCTGTACTTCTTGGTCGCGAGGATACAGTCTCGCTTGACCCATTCACTCGGGGATTCGCCTGCTTCGAAGGCTTCTCGGATGTTGAACAGCTGGCCTCGGAGAACTTTTATCTGAGAAAAAGTAAGTAATCTATTATGTGACTTGTCATGTTTGAATAGATGTCTAATGTCGTTGCAGAGATCGTGGACAAAAGAAGGTGTCAGCAACTCCAAGATGTGCTGGCGGAATTCTTGGTTCAATGGGAGCTTGGCCCAGGAGAGTTCTGACCAATCGAAGGGAAATGTTCTGAACCTACTGGTGCTTTCAGGGTGTTTCACAGGAAAGGCCAATCCGTTGTCGATGGCTGCGATCGAGATCTCTTCGCCGGGAACACACCTAAATAGATTATCACTTAGAATAGGAACGGAAGTTCTAACCTGATTAGCCAGTTGTCGGTATGTCTATCTGTGTTTCTGATAACGTAGTCCAAGAGACATAGTTTTTGAAAAAGCACGATAAATTTCTGGATTTCGTTCGGATTCATCGTAGTACCTCCATCTTGATCCCATTCGGACAAAACGTCAGCAGCACTCTTGTACCCGTGAACGAAAGTCTGGAAACTTCCTTCTTTTGGTTTTTTCTTCCGAAATCCACAGTAATTAAAAGTCGGAGAGTAAAATTTGACAACTCGGGTCTTGGGAACAATGGAGAGCTAAAATAATTCCGTTTAAATATTTAAGTAATTGCAGTAATCGACCTGAAGTCTCTTGTCGACTAAGCTGGCCCCGGTTTCAGACAGATAGCCAACATTAGGAATCAAACAGGCTCTTCCGAAGCAGCAGAAACAGAGAATCCGTTGGAATCGCTTCGGCCACTTGGGATTTAACGGAGCGAAGGGTTCTTCGTCTTTTGGCTTGAATATAGCGATCGGCTTTCTATCGATGTCGTAAACAAAGTAAGATCCTGAAATCGATGAAGTGACCGAGATCTAGAGGTTGAAGATCTTACCGGAACTTCCAGCTGAAATCAACTCTGGATACACACCATTGCTGATAGCTTCTTGAGCTTTGTTCATGAGGGCTTCGAATTCTTCATCTGTTTGATTTCCCGAATTGTTGACTAACTTTAATACTGATTCACGACCTTTCTTATTTGTCGAGGGTGAATGAGATCTTTCCTTCGAAGAAGACCTATTCGATAAACCTTGAGCTTTGGAGGGCATTTTCCAATTGGCATCCAGAGATTATCTAAGAATGAATCCTGAAGACTTCTGTCACTAACTTTATCAATGAGAGTGAGCATTTACATACAATAAGTTTAGCAAATTTGATTCACTTATCGATAAGCTTGAAACTCTTCAAGACCCACACTCTCAATTTAAGTATTCTATTTAAACGAAAGTTTATAACTATTCAACTGCATGAAACACAAAAGTGTTGTATAATACAAGTCTAATCAACCAATATCTAGTTTCAAATAACAGAATGTGGGCATTAGAGATTTAATAAAAAGATTTTTGTGGAGCTAATCACTCACTACGATCTTACCTAGGAAAATTTATATATTAAAATTAAGTAATATCGCTAAATTCAACGTTACCGTGGTGGTCGACAGGTAGGAGAGCTTGTTAGATCACTTCTGCAACCACTGTCCGTTTGTCACGCATTCTGAAATGATGGAAACTGGAAATCAAACGAGGTTGATGGGAATTGTTCAAAGAAAGGATATTATTGTGTGTCCTTGGCCAAGCGCCCATTTTCCTCGTTCTTGTTGACTCTCAACTTTTTTCGACATCTTCAGGAAATTTGTTTTTATGTTCAGTTTCACCTTGTATCGTTGCTTTTCTACGTCAATTCCGTCAACATCCAAGTACCTTGTTAGAGCACGACCGTCTGTGCTAAAGAAAGACCCGGGAGACCAGGTTGGTTCCTTCAAATTGATCTGATTTTCATGATTGAAATCCTTTCAGTTTGGCTTGCTCAGCTATGGAAGAGCTCCACAGACAGAAAGACTGAAAGTCCCGACATGGCGAGAAGAGTTTTCGAAAAAGGATAAAATCCTGGGATGGGAAAAGACGGTACCGGAACGATCGACGATGAAGAGGATCCCGGAGATCACCCTGCCAGCCACATTGTCCACAAAGCAGCGACGGAAAATGGAGGCAAAATCGATGGGAAAGACGGTGACAGAAGCTCAATCACAACCGAAAAGTAAAGCATCAAAGTGTAAGTTGATTTCGTCTCCCGTGAAATGAAAGGGGATCGTCTCTTTCTATCAATATGAAACGAATTTAAGGAATGTTATTTCAGCAGCCAAATCATCAACTAAAGGTGCAACGTCCCCGACTGCTTCGATAGCGAAAAGGCCCACAGACGTTAAATCTCGAAAGAATCCAGACCCTAGTCGAAATTAATAACTTGGTTTTGTTATTCTTCTAGATTATTTGAGTGGAGTTTACTTTAGAAGATGAAAATAGAAAAGAATGCGAGAAGTTGATTGGCTCAAGTGGATCAAAACCGGAAGACTGATCCTTTGGGTAAATAGAGATTCCTGTAAATTGAGTCATTCTTTGAGAATTGATTTCTTCAATTATGCTCGTTGTTTGATTGAACAGGAAATGGTGGTGTTGGTTGATGAAACACCTCATTCCGTGTCCTCTCGAGAGTATTTGTCTTAGAGACAAATCTCGAAAGATACGTCTTTTTGCTCTGCGTTCTGAGAACAAAACAAAGCGGCGTTTACGTGGAAATTCCTCGATGGCTCGGATTAGTTTGGTTTTTGCAAGTGCTGATCTTGACCCTTGACGGTCGACCGCACTCGGATCAGCTGTCGGCTCCTTTGGGGAGATCTCAGAATTCCTGCCGTGGAGGCCAAACATTCCGGCTGGCCATTAATGGTCGGTGAGTAAGCCCGTTTTGGCCTCTTCAGTTGTGCGGCTGACCGGAGAAGCATCTGATCGATCGGTCAATACAGGTGCTCCTTTGGCCTTGTCCCGCGCAGCCAGTCGTCTGCCAGTTCCCGTTCAGGTGGGCAAACGGGCCTTCCATACGGTCTCGATCTCCGTGGAGAAAGTGCCGCTTTCCGGGAATGTTCGAGGGAAATCATCTCGAGGGCCGATTTCGTAATCAAAATCCTCGAGTGGTTCTCCTGTTCATCGGTCTTGGAATTCCTCATTCCCACAGTGTGGATTGTAAAGGTTGCTCGATAATTATCTCCGATCAAATTTTCTCGATTTACTTTTTTTCCGACACGGAGGAGAAAACATTTGTTACCAATCTTTCCAACAGGAACGTTTGTCTGCGCGGGGAATTTGCTCAAAAAAAGTCGGAGCGCGACGGAACTCGATAAACCCAAGAAAGCTCATCGAAATTTCAAAAACAATGCACGTAATCTTTTTGTTTTCCCGCGCATCCCCAGGTTATTTCGAAACTTTAAGGACCCGGTGTTCATCCTCCCGTATCCATGCTTTTCCAGAGTATGTCGTTTTCCCAATTTGTTACTTTCCCCGATCAATGGTTTGATTGATATTCCATTTAGTGATGGGCGAAAAACATTTAGCTCTGGTTTCCTTCGAGTTATCCGCTCCAAAATCCGTTCTCCTTCGATCACCCGTGAAACAAACACTGACAGATCGATGAATTCCTTCGATTTCTTTCTTTGGCGTGATTCAGACTCGTTTTGTCTTTCCCACGCGTTATACAAAACGTTACAGGTCCTGAAAATGTGAAAAATTCGAAATTTCCGTGAATATTCTGAATTATTGATTTGCAGTCCTTCAAATTATTGATTTGTATCATGACTATGGGATATTGATGTTGCTGTAAAGATGAAGATCTTCTGGGGGAAGCGATCGGGTCGTTATGAGCTTTCCCAGGACATTTTCGTTCTGACTGTTTATGTGGGAGACTACTCTCTGGCGCAATGCACTCTCGATGACAACTCCACTTCGAGGGACTGTCTCGACTATCTGAAGCAGAAGCTGAGTCTGAAGCAGCTGGAGGTGTTCGGGTTGAAGTATCAGATGAGGTGCAATGACCCCGACAACCGGATGTGGAGATGGGTCGAAGCGGACAAGCCGTTGAAGAAGCAGCTGGACAAGTTTGCGTGTAAGCCGAGACAAGTTCAGCTGGGGATTCTGTTCCACACCCCGAATGTATTTGCCCTGCATGATTCTGTCGCAAGGTTGGTTGTCTTTTCAACCAATGTTGGTAATTGGGTTATTTAGATCTCTTTATTATACCCTTCTGAAACATGATGTCGTTGCTGGGAAGTATAGCTTTGATGTCGAAATGTTCATTCATTTGGCAGCTTTGAGTCTTCAAGTGGAATATGGAGACTATGAGCCGACGATACACAGCTTGGATTTCCTTCGGTCGATTCCGCTGTTGCCTCCCGTAAGTGTTTTCTGGCTGATTGAAATTGCAATTGATTGTTTTCTAGCAACTGACTCGTTCTATTCAATTTGTCGACGATTTTCTTCTCAGGATCCTGACCGCCTATGAACGACACAACGGGAAGGAATCAGGAGTTGCTGCCATCGAGTACATCCACGAGGTCATTCAGAACGAGGGTTACGGAGAAGAGCTGTTCAATGCCAAAGACGATGAATCCACCGAAATCAAGTTGGGATATCGACCGGATTCGATAATCGTCAAGAGATACCATCGTCCAACGCTGCATTACAGATTCGAGGAGATCAAGGAGATTCTTGCGCAAAAGAGACATCTGCTGGTCAAGTGCTTGGATGGATCGACGTCGACCTTCATGATGGAGGACGCTGAGATGGCCAAGTACGTTGGATTGGTTTTGGCTTGGCAATTGAGGTTCGCGATGAACGAAGCTGTTGTGCACAAATCCGTCCCTCATGTGTTGAAGAATTTGCAGTTTGGAGTGAAGAATTTCAATGCAGCTCCAACGGCTCTCACGAAATTGACCGCTGCCGATGTAGGTTTTCTTCTTTCGGATAGTTCTCTACTTTTTCTTTAGATTCCGTCGACTCGAACGACGAATTCAATCGACTTGGGCACTACAGGATCTATTTGTTCGCAATGCCCTCCTTCCTCTTCCTCCGTTTTGACAAGAGCCACGAGCAACCCATTCATGAATGCTTCCATTCACGAATCCCACTCACTTCAGCAGGCCTTTTCTATTAAAGGCAGTGTTTCTGAAGTCAATCCGATCAACTTGAACGTGACTCCACTGCCGCCGAGTATTTCCACTCCCTCTATTCCTCATCAACTACTGATGTCCCCGGGACAGAATCTCCCACATCCGATTATTCTGCCCTTCGATGCTCGGGATGTTGAACATAGGATCCTCAGACAGCTCTTGTCCGAGAAGAAGGCAGCGAGGAAGATTGGGAGTTCTCCTGAGATCCACACGATCTCCTCGAACTCTCGATACACTTCGAATCACGTGGTGAACAAAGCCCCTCTTGGAGGAGTCGGAAAGCGGTTGAATGGTCGCTTCCAGGTTTGTTGTGTCAATTGGGTGTGTTCTATTGTTTAATTGCAGGTCCAGGAAACGTTGTCTTCTTCTTATTCTACTCCTGACCTATTTCTGAAGTACCATTCTACCCCCAATCTCATCCAAAGAAATCAGTTTTCACAGGGAAAGGTAATTGCTTCGTCGGTTTCTCGACCACCGGGTCAACAGATCACTTATCCGGTCCCTCAGAGCTCTGCAGTGAGTAGACAAATATCGAACGCTTCTTCTCGAGTCCAAGTGAATGGGTCGATTCGGCCCCCGTTGGAGAATCTGCAAACCATTTTGGCCGGACTGAAGCCACCTTCAGAATCTCCCAGTTCTTCTCCAGGAAGATCCATCGATGAGGTTAGTTCGTTGAACTCGGTTTTGTTGACATTGTGAATTAATGAACTTTTGTTTTTCCTCTCTTGAAATTGAGACGAAAATTTTGGTTATTTTGTGTTGGCTTAGGGAAGAAACAAGATTTTTCTTTGTTCTGTGATTTGAATTCCAAAAGAACTGCCGAGTGCTTTTTTGTATCTTATCGCAGGAAATTTACCTGCACAGAAACAAGCCTTTAACATTATGCTAAACAATTCGCGAACTGGCTCGGGAAAGTGGTCTTGGTCTTGGATGCAGTAATGTAGTTTGTCAAGTGTGATCTTAAGCGCAGTAGTCTTCAGGTCCAACAAGACTCTTGAGTGGTCTTGCTGTACAATTATCATGTGTTTATGTATCGTGGTGTTGGTCACTGCTTGAATACAGGGTGTTATTTGTCTTTCCCACATTCTGTGGATATTCTGAATGAGACGATCCTTTGGTATTCATATCAAATGTTTTTGAATTCAGCATCGACAATTGCCAAATTTTTTATTGATTTTCCGGGCGACAAAAGTTGTACATGGATTAATTCACTTTTTGCAGGTTTAAATGTTTTTGGTTCCAAAACTAGGACATGATTTGCATTTCCGATTTTTGTTTGAGTTTCGAGTTGTTTACATTCAAGAAGTTCAAAAAGTTTAGCGAGTCATGAGTCAGTGAAACTGCTCTTCTTCCATGTGGGCGGTATGTACGAAATCATTTTACGATTTTTTGGGTTTAATCCGGCAATTAAGACATTTTGAAATCGATTTCTGAGAAAATGCTGCACTCAGTGACTTGAATTAGACTCCAATTTCGGTTTTCTGGATTATAATTAGGGATCTGCGTTCGATGTGAATGTCCATTTCTGACTCTTTCAACATTCCTCCATTATGTTTCCAAAAATCTGGTCGGATTTTGAAATTGAATTCAAGTGAAAACGGCTTTTTGGGAGATGATCTATCCTGATTTGGTTTTTAATCTGAGCAAGCTTTTCATCTTTATGGAGTAGTGTTTTTATTTTGTTTTCGGCGACAGTGGAATTCCATTAATTTGAATTCTAGAGTTTTGTTCAGCCATTTTTGATTTTATCTCATCGAATGTCACGTCCTTAATCCACGTCTTTTTGCGTTCTTTTGATTCGGAACTTTGCAGAATTATTCTCCAATCTCGACTCCCTCGTCTGGAGGATTGCCGGATAGACCTCAGTTGAGCTTCGATAAAGCCAGTACTGGGTCAGATATGACATCTCGTCATGTGCTCGTCAACGGGGTTGTCCTCAATGGGAGACCGGACTTCTTGAAGCCGATGGATGAGAGAAGGCTGTCGAGAGGTCAGGAGAATATCGAGTTCCAGACCAGGACCAATGACGAGACAATTAAGATGCTGACCTCCAAACTCAATGTCCCGCAAATCCTCGAAGTTGAGTATGCGTCGATTCCTCATAAAAGGATCTCGGCCGGAGCTTCGACGAGTCAATTACCAGAGAATCAAGGGAGAAACCGACCGAAGTCGGTGTTACCCTACGAAGACACTCGTGTAATGCTTCATCCGACGAGGAAGAACAAGGACGGCTATATTAATGCTTCAAATGTCCAAGTTCCGATTGCTGAAAGATTTTTTCGGTACATTCTCACCCAGAGTCCGCTGAGAGCGACTGTAGAGGACTTTTATCAGATGGTTTGGGAATCTGGTTCCAGAATAATCGTCGCCATGAGTGAAGGTCAGAATTCCGAAATGGGCGATTCCCTGGTTTATTGGCCGACTAAAGCTCATGAAAAGATATCAGTTGGGGGATTCTCGGTTCGACAAAGATCAGTTACTGTTGCTAAGGGGATGACTACTACGATTCTTTCTTTGAAGTTCTCGTCTAGTGGAGAGAAGAGGATTATCTACCACCTGAATTTCACAGGATTCAGGAATGACGTAGACGGAGTTCCATCTAGTATAGAGACTTTCTTAGGTGAGTTGTTTCGTTGTAGGTTTGACGAAAGTGAGATTCATGTTTAGGATTCATTGATGCTGTGAACTCGGTAAAACGACATATTGAGAACGAGAGAATGAGGGACGTGGACTCTGGGGTCTTTGTCACTTCGAGTATGACGAATTCTAGACAGAATTCCCGGTCGAGATCGAAATCTATCACGAGATCCACTTTGATGGATGTCACGAACAGAATCAGAAGTCAATCAATGGAGCACGGCAACCGATGGAAGAAGAAGCTGGCACTGACTTCCAGCAGTGCTCAACAATCAACGAGTTCGAATCAGTCGGAAGTCTCGGCGATATCAGCTTCGTCCAACTCTTCTAACGGATCTGCTATCTTCAAGACAGAACCCCTGGATCAACAAGGTCCGATAATTGTGCACTGCCTTGATGGGTCAGCAGTTTCTGGTCTGTTTGTGCTTGTTGAGTTGACTGTCCATTGTATCGAGAACAACATCAACGTTGAAATTGCCAAATTACTCAGACTACTTAGACAACAACGAGCTAATCTCATTAAAAACGTCAATCAGTACAAGTTTGCCTATGAATCAGTTTTGACCTATCTCCAACGATCGAGGCTCATTTAGCCACAAGGAGATTCGAATTTAAGCTATGACGAAATACTGGTAACGAGGTGCTACTTTTCGTTTCTTGTAAGATGTTGACCTTATGGTTGTGTTTCTTTGCTCAATTTAATAAACGTAGTCAATAAATAAGCAATATTGTGTAATTTGGTGAAGAGTCTATGGGGATTTTGATTATAGAACCCTATAATTTCTTGTTCTACGTGTTCGATTGCATTCTCCTTCGTCTTGAACGAAACCGTTTACTTATTTTTGGTGTCTGGTAGTTCAGACACATTAGATGAGGATTAAAGTCGAAATTTTTAACAGAGAGCTTGGGGTTTTGTAGCGTGAGAATATAAAAGAGTATGATTTATGTAAAGAATAAGATTAACTCGCAGGATCCAGCAGTACTTGAATAGTTTTCTCGTGTACGTCTTACATCATCTATATTTTAGTATCGACTCTTAATTAATTCCACATGGTAGATTCGGATCAATTTCGATCGTTTAGTACAACAGTATGCTTGCAACAAGCAGGTTGATTCAGGTTCGGAGATATAACAATGTCGAAAATCAGTTATTGTCCTGGTTCAATCATGCATTGCTGTTGTCCTTTTTTGCTCCATCTGCACTACTCCGTGCAAAACTACAATATTTCTATCATGAACGTTTATCGCTTGTTCCTTTGAACAATAGAGGCTGATATTTATGTGGATTTGTCAACACGAAAACTCAACACTAATTCTAAAAGAGTGAAATGAATTGTCACATTTCTAAGCACACAGTTCGTAGTAACAACGTGTTTCATCATTGTCTTGTCTTCCGGACGGACTTTCCATGTCCGCTCGACCCGTTTTTCTCAAAGCGAACGAGCCGAGTTTGTTTTTGTTTATTCCCTTCCTGATGCGTATTTTCGTCTTCTTTCGTAACCAGATCTTTGTTCTTTTGCTGTTTTTGTGGTGTTAGCGTTTAGATTTGTATTTGTAATCATCATTTAAACTACTCGAGGTGCTTGGTGATTTTACATTGATTGACCAGATTTTAGTAAAGTTCAACATGATTGGAGGGTATCTCGGTTATGGAGCGGTTTCCGCTCTCTTCGGAGCCGTGTTCTACGCAAATATGCCGACGAAGTACACTATTGGAAGCGTCATTCCGACGGTTGCTCATTTGGCAAATGCGAAACTGATCAAGTTGAACTCTGAGAAAGATGCTCTTTCCGGAAAGCCGATCCAGGCCAAGGAGATTTTCGACAAGGGACCCACTCTTGTTATGGCTGTCAGACGACCTGGATGCACTTTCTGCAGGAAAGAAGCAAGTGAATTGAGTTCAATCAAGGACAAGCTGGATGCTGCTGGTGTTCAACTAGTTGGGGTAGTTCATGAGTACCAAGGAGCTGACCAATTCAAGCCTTTCCTCAAAGGAGACGTCTATTTTGACACCCAGGTTTGTTCTCTGTCGGTCGGCTGAATTAAACCTACTTTTGCAGCGAACATTCTATGGTCCTCAGGAACGATGGCTTCCCATGTGGATGGGTTTCCTTCGCATCCAAACCTATATTAACGGGTACAACTCCCGCCACATCCCTGGTAATTATGAAGGCGAAGGCAGACTCCTCGGAGGTGTCTATCTCATCAATAACAACGAAATGGTATTTGCCCATTTGGAAAAGGACTGGGGAGATGCTGTCAATGTTCAAGATGTCTTGGATGCTATTAAGAAGCTTCATTAGGAAAGACCTCTAGATGTGTATATTTATTATTTAACGGGACTACAAATATGTTATTTGTTGAGCATTTGCAACACAGTACTGTAATTAAAATAAATATCTTAATCGATTAGTCCTTGACGACGTCTTTCTTCTTCGATTCTGTTGAGTTCAATAGCAGTACCATCACTGAACAGTTGGCAAGCCTTTTCTTCTCCAAAGTGTGTGTAGTCGATGCCCTTAGCTCTGCAGAGGTAGCATTGGGTTGCTCCACAGGAACAAGTCATTTTGTTGCAACCTCCGTCTTTGATGAATTGGAGGTTGCATTTATGGCAACGGTGGACGGCGATTTCGTCGACCTTGTTCGCGCTGAAACATTAGATTAGGTTAAAAATTAAACTTTAGAATTTACGCTTTAGCTCTGTCTTTGACTTTCTTTTCATATTGGATTAATTCCTGACACGTTCTGCCCTCATGATCATCTATATATTCCCTGTCGCAGTTTTTGCAGTTTGATCGTTTACATTCGGGGCATCTGTAGTAAGTTTTTCCATTATCTGCAATCACCGGGAAGCTACAATTTTGACATCTGATGAGAAATGGAATATCGGCGGCTGCAAACGACAGGCTCCCGATGCGATCAAGCAGCTGTTCTTTATGTCGTTCTTCCATGAAGTCCTGAACGTCGCTCATGAGCAGAAGATTCTCACAATCACCAGTCGGACATCTGACTCCTCTTCCCTGTTGATCCAGGTTCACGTGCTCGGGTAATGTGGCCATTACCAAACACTTTTGACATATTGTGTGGATCTTGTTATTCTTTTCTTTCTTGCCCCTGAAGATGTTGCTGCATTTACCGTACAAATCCGTCTTGTAATAGTTCTCAGTGCAAACACAACAGGCAAACGTGATGGGGTCATTATGTAAAAGCCGTAAGGCCCTTTTCTCTAGTTCTTTTTGTGTACCATATGGCTGTATTCTCTCTTTGTTGAAAGCATGGATTATCTCTAATGGTGGTTCGTATTCATCTTTTGGAGTTGATTTCGCGACTGAGGAAACCAGATCCTTTCTGTTTGTATCGGTCGATACTTTCTTATTCTCAATATATGTTGTGTTCGTGACGGTATTTGTGACTGGATCTGTCGGACAGGAATCTGAATCACTATCACTATCATCAGTTCTGGAAACGTATTTGGTGACCGGTTGTTTTGTTTCGAAATCTGAATCTTCTGAATCAGAATTCGCTTGTCCTGGTCGCAAGACAGATCTAGATGATATTGGAGGTACATTACTTTCTGAATCTGATTCTGACTCACTCTCCTCAGCAGTACCTTGTTTTAAACCAGGGTTATGAGGGATAGAAATAGGCACAGGTGAAACTATTTGTTTTCTCAGATAAAAGATTGAAACCTACCTTCATCTTCTGAATCAGAATTCGCTTGTCCTGGTCGCAAGACAGATCCAGATGATATTGGAGGTACATTACTTTCTGAATCTGATTCTGACTCACTCTCTTCAGCAATACCTTGTTTTAAACCAGAGTTATGAGGGATAGAAATAGG